>JAUTDX010002573.1:0-49409 GCA_030844895.1 Ambrosia x helenae | reverse complement strand
TTTTAGTGTAATTATAGAGATGGAGAAGGAGGATCTAGTGTGAATGCCTCTAAGCCACATAATGAAACTCTAAATAAGGTCACTTGCATAAATTCGGAACTTTGGACATTAAAAGCACGTTTATCCTTAACATGAACATTTTGTGTATAGCTTGCTTGGAAAACTTCTATGTGCAAACCTTAGGAAACAAAAGCCCCACTACACTACTATTTCAATTCACCAACACATAAGCTTCATTCCAAATTCTAATAAGTGTGCTTCTTTGTCTACAAATGTTTTTAAATGATATTTATCTACACCGATTTAATCCCACGTGTTAATATCTAAATTCTAATAGTAGTTTTGAGCTTCAATTTGTCAATTTGCATACAAGCCAACTTGTCTGTTTTTCCATAAAATCATCTAACAAGTTTAGATCACCTTTCATCGGACCAATTTATAAGTTGGAACACACCTATGAAAGCATTATATAGCTCATTTGAAGGCAGAGTAATCAATCTAAAAAACACAATTTTTGAATGAGCATTTCCTGTGATATATAGTGATGAGTCTATATTACATTTAATTAAAAAATTATGTTTATAACATAATCTTTTACAAAATTATCTCTAACGCAAAATTGCTCAAGAGCACGAATACCGTCAACCTAGTTTGTTGAACAGGTTTAAGACTAGTGGGTACACAGACATCAAAATGTGATTCTCCAAGCCAACTAGGATGCCAACATCATCAAGGTCTAATTTTCTCTTACTTGAGACATGGGTGAGGTGTGGAGACACCCACAAGATTCATGTCTCTTCCTTGACTTGTTACCTTCGAAAAAAAAAAAAATTGTGATTGGAGCGTCCCATATGTCCTCGGAGAGGACGGGAGGGACGGGGGTGGCGGGGCGGTGTTGGGTTGGGGGGACGGGGGCAAGGTTGGGGGAACGGGGGCTATGTGCCGTCTGTGTACCCACTAGCCTAACATAATTTTTATGTGTTTTCCACTCACAACCATTTTAGTACCTTATAAAAGAATGAAGGCCTGACGTGAATACTCTAAAACTGGCATTAATGTTCTAAATAAATAAATAAATGCTACGGAACAAATATTAGTGGAAAGGATAACGGTTAGAGCAGCAGAATGTTGGATTGAGTCAGGTTAATTAATTTATTATATTGCACGAGATATCTTAATCAATATAAATTATTGCGTCTCAGTGACCGTTAAGAGATAGAATCTCGGTTTCATTAAAATTTAATACTTTAAAAAAATGCTATTGTTAGACCAAAAAAAGGACCAATAATTTAATATAACATGTACTATAATATTTAACTTTTTTGAAAGACGAACTTCATTAGAAACAGGGTGCGTCCTCAAAGCGAGGACCAGCCAAGAAACCATTACATCAATACAAGGGGTAAGTGACCCAATCTTTCTAAACTAAATCTTTAAACCGAGATATACTTTTAAGCCACACATACAAACAAATTTAACACTAACATACCACCACGTTCTAAAACATCTTCGACTCCTTTCCCCGAACATTTTGTTGTTCCGAACCTTCCAAATCGACACATAGTTAACCATTACGATACCTGATATGATCTTCTTTACCCACAATCCGCCAGACAACTCCTTCTCTATCTGTAACAGATCTGAAATATGAAAAGCGAGAACTGGGTCAATTTTACACCACCTTCCAACTGCAGCCTAAACGCCGAACGAAAACCCGTAGCTGGTAAATAAGTGCTCTGCTGTTTCAGCGTCCACATGCACAACTCACATCTGAGAATGCGAAGACTGATATTATTTCTATGTAACGCCATTTTTGTCGGAATCCTGTCCATCTCGTTTCGCCATATGAATATTTTAACTTTCAACGGGGCCCACTTACTTTACTTCATTCTAAACTGACGATTATTTCCTCTTTCTTTATCTATTTTTTTCTTCACTTCCGCTACCAAAAATTCGCCATCCTTTACTGCAGTCCCATCTCCACTTATTGATCCTGCTATTTAAGGAAGTCTCGTTCAACAAGTTGCACATATCCGTTAAACTGTTGCTGCACTTCAAGACTCCGATGCGGAAAGCTGACCCCTCTGAGCTGATTGTTTTGTTGTTAGTCGTTGACTAGATCCTGAATGCTGCACTGCTTTTGTGCCGATAAGCTGAATATCAGCGGCCATTTATCTCTTATCATGTTGTTCCCACTCCAAAAATCCAACCAAAACCTTATGTTCTTCCCATTTCCTACCATACCTTTAATGTGCAAAGTTAATTTCCTATTTGAATCGATAAACCATTCAAAAAAACAGCCAACGATTTCCAACACCCAGGTAACCTGTTGTTAACTTGTAAAAGACCCTAGTTTCTTCTTATTCGGTTGTGACACACATTCACCACTTTTATACCATAGACTTTGATCTTCATTACTTATACCTCCAATCCCATTTCGCTAACCAAGCAACATTCACATCTTTCAGCTTAGACACTCCTAAACTCCTTTTTTTGAAGTGGACACCACATCCCAAGAAACCCAATGGATTTTACGAATAACATCATCACCGGCCCAAAGGAATCATTTCATAATCCCATCCATATCTTCGATAACCTTAACGAGATCCTTGTAGATAGAAAAATAGTAAATCGGCAAACTAGCTAGGCGACCTCCATCGATAATGTTTTTGCTTTCTATAACGAGAGCCGACTTTTGCACTTTTCAACCACCGACAACCATTGACTAACTCGGTTCATGTTTTGCTCCAAACTTTTATTCCAAGGTAGTCAAACGGGAGATTTCCTATCCGGCACCCAACCATACTCGCTATATTCTCTTTAACTCTTCCTCCTCAATCCCAATACGTATATGTTCGACTTATGAATGTTAATTTTTAACCCGAAACATATGCGAAAGACTCTAAGAAGCTTAGCCATTTTTTCCACATTAATTTTGGACCAACATGCAACCAAGAGAGCGTCATCCGCATATAACAAGTGGAAAACGTTTCGGTCCCGATTCTCATGTACCCAATCCCTTCTAACTCTCCTATCTCAATAGCCATAGATATGATACAACTAAAAGCTTCCATAGCAATAAGAAAGAGGAAATGGGAGATAGGATCCCCTTGGAGTAATCCTTTAATAGCATTGGAAATACAAACGGAGGAGCACCATCCACCAAGACCGAGGATCTTCGAGTGTAAAATCCCTTCTATCCAAAGACACCATCGGTTTGGAAAAACCCATTTGCTTCGAAACCGAAATTAAAAACGCCCCATCAACATTATCATAGTCCTTAGGCAAAAAACGTGTTCTTGTTGTTTTTCTTCAACTCGTTCATCATTAATGGACCATCTAAAGTGAATCTACCTTTGATGAACGCACTCTATGTATCAGATATCACCCATTCCCATGACCTCTTCATCCGGTTCGCAAAGAGTTTTGAAATAACCTTAATTATTATGCGAACCAATGTGATAGGTCTATATCCTTCAACCCAATAGGCGACTTTATCTTTGGAATAAGAGTAATAAAGTTGTACTACATCCCCGACTAATTGCTACCATGCTCGTGAAATGTCTCATTAGATCTAAAAATCCTCCTAAAAAAAGCCCCCAAAAGTGCTTTAAAAATGAAAATTAAAGCCATCTGGACCCGGGGCCGTGGCTTTATCGCTATCACATTTAAAAAACCTGGTTCCTTTATTTTCTTCTTTGGTAAACGGATTGATTAGCTCACTAAGGTGCTCTTTCGTTAATCTTTTGAAATTATCACAGTGAAGCTTCGATCTAGTGCCCATCCTAGCGTAAAAAAGATTTATGAAATGAGAGAAAACCTCTTTTTCACCTGTGTCTCGGTTTAGAAACCCACACTCCATTCACATCAATCCCGGAATACAATGGAGAATAAGATGAATTTATACGTGAGTTGACGAAAATGCCCCTGACTTAACGTCAAAAAACTTAACAAGATTTAGTCGTTAGACTGTTTTGGCATATTTTCTCAAAAGTCAGGGACTGTTCAAGCAATTCTTAAAAGATTGGGTTGGAGTGGCAAATTTGGCCAAACCATAGGGATGGTTTTGGAAATTTACACTAAAAGAAAACAAAACTTATGTAAATTACAGATTATGTCATTTATAATTAAATTTCAAATTAGGGGTGTTCGTGGTTTAGTTTCAAACCGTGAAACCGCCCAAAGCGGTCGCCAGTTTGGTTTCACGGTCAATTAATTTACTTTTCATTTTGGTCAATCAGTTTCAATATTTTCAAAACCGCAACGAATGACTTGGTTTACGATTTATACCGAAAACCAACCGTATAAAACCAGACCGGACCGTAAGAATTTATTCTAGTATTTTTAATATTTCATATTATATATAGACATTAATAAAAATAAATGTATTATAACCTATAAGTAATTTAATGCAAAACAAAAATTTGCTAAGTCCATTTCACATTATATGAGTTTTTCTAAATTCTAAATTGTCAACCACAGCTAACACCTATGTATCGATGTATTTAGATATATTTTTATATATTTGGACTACATTTTAAGTTATTTGGATAGGTATTTATGTTAAACAACTTAAGCATTGTGGGCAATTTTATGACGTCTTAATATTTGGACATTTTTTTTGCGAAATCGGGATAACTTGTACACATAACGGCCCACAAGTCCAAATCGTGAAACCAAACTAGAACCAAACCGTATCTAACGGTTTAGTTTGGTTTAAAAGTTCTACGGTTTGGTTTCGGTTTTAGAAAATTAAAAAAACCGTTACTAACGGTTTGGTTTGCTGATTGAACTAAAAACCGCGAAAACACGGACCATGTATACCCCTATTTCAGATTATATCATTTGGGCAAAATGGTCATTTTACTGTAAAGTTAACAGAGAAGTTAAATCAGTTAGCTTAAAGGACAAAGAGCGTGCAAAATTTATTTATAAAGGAGAATTTTACGTGATTTTTAAAGACAAAGGACAAAGAATGCAATTTTAATTAAATCTTATACATAGACACTAAAATCTGAATAAAAAAATTATTTGTGGTCTATTTGTGGCTTGCCACATGGCCACCCAATCAATCTAAAGATTGAACCTAGGTGGGTGTAATGTTTTATTATCTAAGAAAACGGGAAATAGATAAACATACTAAAGTAAGGGTGTGCATGGTCCAGTTCGGTTTTGGTTTTTGAAATACGTTCGATTTTGGTTTTTTCGGTTTTGGTCAATTCGGTTTTAGTAACGGTTAGGTTTGGTTTCGGTCTTTTCGGTTTTTGAAACATAATTACATAAAATTAATCGGTAGAACGTACAATCGAAGATTTAAAAATCTTTCTTAGATGTTCATATTTATGTTAATTTATTTAACCTTTTAAATTAATATTGTTTAAATAGACCGAACATTCTAAACGATTTCCATGTTTTTTCAAATTTTATTAAGATATTTCTTCTGTAATAGTTTGAAAATTATTATTTTCAAAATAGAACTAATAATTCCTAAATTAGTGTATAAAATATATTTAAAAAATCAGGTTTTGGTTACTCGGTTCGGTTCGATTTATTTCGGTTTTTATAAAATGCAAAATAAAAAACAAACCACCAATTTCGTTTTTTTTGTTCGGTTTTTCTGGTTTTTTGATCGGTTCCGTTAAATTGGTTTTTTTTATTTCGGTTCAGTTTTACAGTTTTCTGCTCACCCCTATGCTGAAGGATTTAAAGAGGCATGGTTTGTTTTAATGGTGGAATGGCAAAAATACTTTCATTTGCACATGGGGAATTTAATAACAAAAGCTAGTGGGTTATAAGTGAAGGATACCAGTGTTGGAAAACAGTAACACAAAGGACATACAGTGTAATTTTCGTAGTTAAAGGACGGTATTCAAAACTTCGTACAAACATAAAGACGTAAAATGCAATTTTGTCAAATAGCTATATGAAATAATTATTATCTTTTTGGTCATTACTAGAAGAGTGTCTTTGACACCCCAGGCAAATCCACATCGGCCGTGGCCAGGAAAGATCATTGGTTTATATATAATTCAATGCCTCTTAAATCACCAACGCGTTTTGCAGCTTAATGTTAGTGGATGAGAGGAGAACTCCACAATTAAGCATGCTCAGGTGGGAGCACTACCAGGATGGTTGACCTTCTAGGAAGTCTCCATCGGGGCAACCAAAAACATTTCCGTGAGTTCTAGATGGGCAACCCATCGGGGCAAGCGGTCACTATTGGTGGTGAGAAGAGCCGGATGTGACGGTATCAGCACGATGCGGATGGAAAGACATGCATTGCCAGTGTGTGCATGGTTTAGTCGGCTTGGTTATTATCTTCAACCGAAGTTTATGTTGAAGTCACCGGTTAGATAATTCTGTTAAACAATCGGTTTCCGGTTAACCAATTTGGTTTATTCAGTTAGATTGACAGTTTTTAGCCCACTGTGTTTAATTTCGGTTAATGACTATAACCAAACTTTGCTAAAAGTTTTGCTTAGAAATACATGAAATGGACGTATATATACTAGGGTTGAGCAATTCACAGTTTCGAATCGTCAAAATTAGAGAATCGAAACTGAACAGCTAGTTCCGAACAATATTCTTGTATTTAGGCCCCGATCCTGGTTCTTAAATTTGGGGAAAAAGTGGTTCTCGGTTAGAAAGCGACGTGTCCATTTAAAGAACCGCTAGAATCAGGTTGGGTTTAAACTTTAAATATTAGTTTTAAATAGCTTATTAATTTTGATGGATTTTCCATGTTGTCTGTAGGTCGACCATCCACATTCTTAGTTTCTTAGTTTAATCTTATATAGAATATTAAGTATATAAAATCTAACAAACTTGGTGATTTATGAGTTCCATTGGAATTATTTAGCTTCTATAAAAACATAATAAAGTGCGATAAAGCGATGGAAAGTAGTTTAAACTGACGCTTATAGAATCATTTATGACGTGCACAGGTTGACTTATAATGCGTATCGAACAGTGATGTATTGTAACATCTGACATTAGTAATGCACGACACAAATTATTTGTAGTGTCAAAATTATTGATCATTGTATATATGCGGTTGCTACCGTTCACTTTAATATGTCAATCGAATGTAAGAACTACCTATAATTTAGTTAGGTCATAACCATCACATACACAACCTTTTAGTTAGTTGGTCGAGTCATGTATCATAAGTTCTTAATAAAATACGTCTGCCCAACTTAGCTTTACTAAAGTTGTCTTTCATTTAATTGTTAGTTTTAGGATCTAATTGACAACGGGTCGTGCAGGTTTTGGTTCTTTTATATACTATTTAACAGTTTCGGTTCGTTTTCGGTTATGTTTGATTTTAAATCATTGTACACCTCTAATAAATATATAAACGGGGTATAAAATATGAAATTTATGAACATGAGGTATAAAATCTAGAAATAAATGAAAATATGAATGCTTTGTGTTGGTTCAATTAACTTTGATTAAACGAGGGTACAAGAAAACAGATAGCCAATCTTCGGTTAATCTGGTTTGCGATTAACCTATTTTTAGTTAATTCAGTTTTTTGTTGATTCTGTTACGTTTTCGTCTATTTTCAGTTTGGTTTTGGTTAAAGATTCAAACATTGCTCCTCTTTAGACACTGTTAATCATGCAATATGCCAATTTTCTTAACCAAAAAATTAATGTAAAAATATTATACTAAAACTAAAGAGAATAAAGTGTTCGTGTTTATGGTGTCATTACATATTAGCATACGAAAAAGTTATGGCCGTTTAAAAATTGTGGGATAGTTAGTTTTAATAAGACTGATAAAGTGTAACTATTAAACTAATTATCCAAAATTTTGATAAACATGAATGAATTAAAGTGTAACTAAGATGACGGGATTAATTGTATTTTATGTTTGAAGACTACTTTACTTTTCATGTTAGAGTTGTAAACTATTTTTTTAACTTTTGGGCATTTAAAAACATTCTTCTTAAATCCATTATAATATAATACATATTTTTTTTGGACGGGTACTATTACTCCTTTATCTCAATAATCCTAAGTTATACACCTTTGCCTTGGTAAACCTGAGACCTCCTTTTTAAAATACAGGTGACTCTACAAAGTGGACTACTGTATATTGGCTAGCTAATACAATATAGATAAGATCGTGTGTTGTGGAATAATTGTGAAGTCGAATAACTAGCAAAAAATTTTGCCACTCAATGCCACGTAAACACATGGACAATAATTAAACCACCAAATAACTAAATGTTGCAGAGTAAATAATATAAAATAAAACAAAAACAAAATAGAAAATAGTAAAATGCTTACTTCTCCTCCTTCACAAGCGTTAATGGATTTACGATGGCACCATCAATAAAGGAAGACGGTTGAATGAAAATTAAATTGATATCTCTGACAATTGAAAAGGTAGTACAAGAAACAATATATAGACTATCTAACATCCCCGTAAGCTGAACGGTGGTGGACCAATGCGAAGCATTATTAAATTAGGAACTTGGAAGACTTTTTGTAAAGATATCAGCCACCTGAAGCTTGGTAGGAACAAACTTAGTTGCAAGTTTTCCCGCAGCAACTAACTCATGTAAGTAGTGATAATCAAGATCTATATGGTTTGCTCGCTTGTGTGAAACAAGGTTTTGTGTGAGAAAATGGTACTTTGATTGTCGCAAAGGATAGTTGGATGTTCCAGTGGTAAAGCATGAAGTTCTTGAAGAAGTTGAGTCATCCAAACAATTTCTGCAGCAGTGTTCGCCATGGCTTTGTATTTTGATTCACAACTAGAACGTGCAACTGTTGGTTGCTTTATAGCACTCCGTGAAATTAAATTACCACCAAAGAAAATAAAGTAACCATAAGTGGATCGGCTAGTCTCCAAATAACGAGCCTAATCAGCATCAGAGTAACCAAGTAATGAAGTGTGTGTGGGACGACTGTAGTGTAACCAAATGCAATGGTTCCCTTAAAATAGCGCAGGATGTGTTGACTTCCTGAAAGTGAGCAACGGTGGGAGCATGAAGGAACTGACTGACTTGATTTACCACATATGCAATGTCACGTCTGGTGATAATTAAGTATTGGAGAGCACCTACTACGGAATGATAATGTGTAGCATCCGAAAAAGAAGTACATGTAGAAATAAAAGACACATTGATGCTTAAAGATGTTGTGCAGGTCTAACATCCAACATCTTTGATACCATGACTGAAAATTAAATTTATATCTCTGACTAGAGGTGAGCATTTCGTGGTTTGGACCCACGAGAACCTTGAAGCCGACCCACGAGAACTGTGGACCAGAACCTTTTTTATGTGGGTCGATTTCCGGTTCTAGATTTATATGAATTATCGGTTCCAGGTTGGATCGGTTCCAAACCCATGGTTCTAATATAAGAACCACAAGAACCGTCTGTATTTTAATTATAACATGACTTATTAGTAGATTGATAATGTACAAAAACACTATAATATATAAAAAAGATCCAATAGATTTGCATCGTGAAGGTAAAAGATAAAACAATATTTTTTTAGTCGCTTCATTAATTTTTTTACATGTTATTGTAATCGATTTCATGTAATGTTCATATAATATTAAAAAATATTATTTATAAGAATAACAACGCATTTTTCATGAAATATTTTTCGGCTTGACGTATATGTATAGATGCGATATATTATATAATATGTTTATTATATACAAAGTAAATATTTATGTATGTTGCTCTGAAGTGTGTGTGGGTACGGATATACGTGTGTGAATTTTGTGATGTATACATAACACATTCGCATAATATTTCGAGTGATGAGAATGACAAAATTGTTACGAAAACATTAGTCAAGAAACAAATAGTGACTTAAAAAAGAAACACATGGGCTATTGTTAGAACAATACATATGAATCCTTTTAGGAGCATGGTAAAAGAATAGAAATACGTAGCCCTCTAAAGGCCTATTACATTAAAAGGTTCTGGAGGGTTAGACCCTTTACCTGACCCATCAGAACCTTTAGGACCCAGAACCACATAGCCTTTTAAGATTCGGTTCGTGGTTTCTAATTTCAACACTAAATGGGTAAAACGGTTCTGGTAGGTCTGGGTTAGGTCGGGTCGGTTCTGACCCTTTGAACAACCCTATCTCTAACAACGGTATAAGAAGGAGATGTTACACATAAGGACCTAAACAAAACAAGATAATACATTTATAACACCAAACTTTAATACTATCTAACAACGGTATTCTGGGTGTTAGTGAGTTATGTGGAAACCCTCATCATTCCATGATCTAAGAGCACTGTCATTTGGGCCCCTATAATTCTGTAAGAGAAAACCCTATAGTTTTTTATGAGGTTGGAAGTGTTGTGAGTGGAGAAAAATGGGGAATCTACTGTTTATCGGTATATTAGGGGTTATTTGGGAATCTTTGGGGGAAAACAGGAAACTGTATTTATCTATACATATAATATTTGAAAGCAATTTTGTACACATGTCAATCTCTCACCCCCTAGCAATTATCTCTCCTCCCATTATTAAGCCACATGGCACTTTGTAAGAATTAATAAAATTTTCTTTTTTTTAAATCAATAATCATTCAATTACTTTTGGTCAAAATCATTTACTAATATTATTATTAACTTTCCTAAAACCTTGCTCAATCATAATTTATAAGAATTTTAGTTTTTTTAAAAATAAAAAATCATTAATTACTTTCGTCAAAATTGGTCAATAATATTAAATACGTATTTAAAAATAAAAATCAATAAAATGCTCCCTCTTCCCCCACAAGACATCACCTTCATCTTCTCTCATTCAGGATCATCAGTTTCCATCAAGATGCGATATCTGCACTTGGAAACTTTTTCTATTGCAGCTTGAAAGACCGTAAATCAACGCACAAACGTCTGGTAAGCTTATTGAAATATGACTCAAATACATTATATAAATATTTTTTTTTACAAAAACATATATTAATGTTTGATCATTTTTTTTACTTCTTAGCATATCAGTCCTTTCGTTGGTCATGGATTAGGTTTAAGACTGATTAGTGGTTTAAGTGTTAGATTTCGAATTAGGTTTAATGTTTAAGGTTACGCTTTATGGTTAAATTGATGTTTTAAGAAAGCTACGAATAGATTGTTATGCTTTTAGGTTTCAATTTAGGGGTTTATGGTTTAGGTATCGATTTAGGGATTTTTTTGTTCAATTGATGTTTTAAGGTTTGATTTATTAAGACTAATTAGTGGTTTAAGTGTTAGATTTCGAATTATGTTTAATGTTTAAGGTTACGATTTATGGCTAAATTGATGTTTTAAGAAAGTTACGAATGGATTGTTATGCTTTTAGGTTTCAATTTAGGGGTTTATGGTTTAGGTATCGATTTAGGGATTTTTTTTGTTCAATTGATGTTTTTAGGTTTGACTGATTCTTCTTTATTTTTCATTTATTATTATTCAGATTGATTAGGGCTTTATGTTTTAGGTTTGTAGTTAGGGTTTATGTTTTAGATTTCGAAATGTTTTTTGAACCATTTTTTGAAACTGTTTTTGTGTTTGGCAATGAGTTTGATCTATGCTTAAACTTTTATTGTTTGTTTTTAAAACAGTGACACAATGTTGTATGGATTTTTGTTACATATGCAAGATAACGACGTAGCTGCTTTGGTAAGATATCTAACATGGTTTAATATGTATACATTTTTATATACGATAATCGGTTTTCAATATCTTAAATTGTGTGTATTTTGATTCAGGCGTTACCTTCTGATTATGGTGATTGGATCAAGAAAAATAATTATCCTACTGGCGTTACCAAGATCTGCACATTGACCTCTGAGGTGTTTGAGGTTACAGTTTCAAACATAAATGGAAACTGGTACTTCTAAGACAGCTGGAGAAGCATGATCAATGCATTAAGGTACCCATCTGAATGTAACTTCATATTTCAATATGAAGAAAATCTTCTTTCATTCAGGATCATCAGTTTCCATCAAGATGCGATATCTGCACCTGTAAACTTTTTCTATTGCAGCTTGAAAGGCCGTAAATCAACGCACAAACGTCTGATAAGCTTATTGAAATATGACTCAAATACATTATATAAATATTTTTTTTACAAAAACATATATTAATGTTTGATCTTTTTTTTTACTTCTTAGCATATCAATCCTTTCGTTGGTCATGGATTATTAAATAAGCAGCTTCCGGTAAATCCAATAGATTGCAGATCTGTTCGGCGTTCATGCTTTGAATTAGAGATAGCATATGAAGATGGTCCTTTTTATGTGACTAGAGGATGGCCTTGGGTGCAGGATGCTCTTGAAATAACAAAGGAACATTTGATTGTTTTTGAAATTTTTAAGCCGGTATTATTCTCTTCTATGTTTGGTCAGAATGCATATAATTGGTGGTCAGTTCTATGTTTGTGAAATTTGTTTAATGGGTCAAATATCCAGGGAGTGTGATTGTTATTATTGTTTCACTATGTATTATTTGTTTTTCTTCTTAATGGGTCAAATATGCAGTATTTTTTATTTGATTGTTTTAAATCTGTTTTATAAAATGAATCTGTTTTTAATTGACTTGTGTAGCGTATGAAGAAGGAGTGGGCAAAGCAAAACTATTTGACCACTAAGAGGGCGATAACCGTATCTGATGGTGAGGGTCGGTCATGGGGAATGTCTGTGGGAATCGAGGGGTCCAGGGGAAAACCCCGTTACAACATCAGAGGTATGCCGACTTTTGTTGATGCTAAGGGACTTCATACGGGTGATGAAATGCACTTTCTCTTTTTCAAAAAACAAGGTTTGTTCAGGCTTTCTAATGTGGTTAGAGGTGACGGTAATTAGGTGGTTTAGTTTATGACGTTATTTTGGTAGGATGAAAACTTTTAGTGGGTAACTTTTGACTAAAATGGTTTGTGGTTTGTAGTGACCAACTTTTGCACGTTTACTACTCATGTGGTAATTCGAGAATTTTGGGGTTTTTTATGTTTAGAATCACTAATATTTTGGGTTATGCTTATTAGTTAAAAACACTATATTTTGCATATCATGTTATGGATATTAGTCGTATATGTTAATGTTATTTTGTTGTTTAGGAACTAAGATAGTAAACATAGTTGATAAGGGTTTTTTTATAAAAAAAACTATTTTTAAAACAATAATGTTATTTTTTTTAGTAAATGGTTTGACGTTTTTTAAAAATTCATTGTAATCTCTTATTAATAACAGTTTTTGTAATTATGGAAATAATTTAATTTTTAACAACCAAACGTGATTTTTTAAAACATTAATTCTTATTTTCGGTTAGTAAATGGTTTGACTTTTTTAAAAATCATATTAATTTCTTATTAATGTCAATGTTTGTAATTATGGAAATAATTTATGTTGTACACAACCGTCGGTGATTTTTAAAAAAAAATTCCTTTTGAAAACAATAATTGTTTTTTTCGGTTAGTATATGGTTTGACCTTTTTTAAAAATTCATATTAATTTCTTATTAATGCCAATTTTTGTAATTATGGATTAATATTTTATGTTTTACAAACCATACTTGACAAACAATAAAAAGTAAATTTTTGGTAAATTAAAATCGTGCAATTTTAGCAAATAAAGAATTAATGTTTGACTTTGTTTTTTAAAATTCAAACACAATCTTTGAATGCAAAACAGATTTAGTTTTTTTTTTTACTTTTAACAATTTCTGAGTTTTTATTAACTGTAATATTTTAATTTTTTTTTCAACAGAAAAAATAACAATTACTAAACCCAATCAAACAAATTTAACAAACAATTAAAATAAATTTGGTAGATTGACATCTTTAAATTTTAGACACAAACATTCAAATTTTAGAAATAAACAATCAACCTGTTTTTTGGTAAATTTAAAACATTGAAAGATTGAAATTAACCATTCAATAATTTTTTTAAAACATTAATTTGTAGTTTTTTGGTTAATAAATTTAACATTTTAGTCAGTTATTTATTTATTTATTTTTTTGATACTTTTAGCAATGTTTGACTTCTTTAACCACCTTAATTGTTTAACACGGTTTGACTTTTTTTAGTCAATAGATACTAACAAACAATAAATTATATTTAAAAAATATACCTATACAACTTAAAAAACCTACGGATTATATATGTTTAAGTTTATTTTAGGTATATTGAAATCTTTACATTTTATACCTATACATTTTAAAAATCGTCTATAATTTAAATGAAAAAAAAAAATCGAAATTTTAATTATAGCAACATTTTAGTCTAAATTAATTATAGCAACATTTTAATCCAAATTAATTTTGATTTCCATTTTATATTATTTGTGTTTTGTCATTTAACTTATGTTTTTTTAAGGTAATGACAAAGGAACACCGTTATCTAATATCTCTAACGGTAAATGAATTTCATATATTTTACATCTTTATTTATATGCTAATGGTATTATGCAAGTAATTTATTTTTCTTCACAGTTCTCTCGAATGAAGAAAAAATTATGAATGCGGTCGAGTGTCGCAAATTTAGAAAATTACAACTAGATGCCAAGAGATGCAAGGTCAATAATCCTACAAATGATGGAATACAAAATGTACCACCAAGTGGAGTGTTTAACTGCGACTCCATTGAATCTTCACACCATTTCAATGTGTCTAAAGATGTGGTGTATAAAGAAATATTTAGTGATATTTGAATAAAATGTGTGTTGGTTTCTTTTAAAATTTTAATAAAATATTTCTACTATATTTTTTTTACGTCTTACCGCTCAAAATAATTGTACGTTGAAGAACCCCGTGTAAACGCGGGCAAAAGTCTAGTTTTTAATATTTGTTGAAAGTGGGTGTGAGTAAAGCACCGAGAAACTGTAAAGATTTTTAATGTAATAGGTAGTTGTGGTTGATTGTGAGGGAATAGGGGATGGGGAAGCTACTTT
Source organism: Ambrosia x helenae (assembly GCA_030844895.1). NCBI lineage: Eukaryota > Viridiplantae > Streptophyta > Magnoliopsida > Asterales > Asteraceae > Ambrosia > Ambrosia x helenae. The sequence continues at coordinate 34,503 of JAUTDX010002573.1, read as the reverse complement.
GAATGCCCTAATAGTTGAAACAACTTAGGGGGGACGGGGCGCTACACATGAATTTTTTCAACTTCAGTTATTTCAATCAATCCTACACTGCCACATTACTTTACCCATTTCCTTCATTAAAACAGTTTTTTGGAGTCAGCACTTCACTGATTCATTTACCCAAATCAACGAGAGAGGGAGAGAGAGAGAGAAAGAAAGAGAGAAATCATTGTTATCGTGCGTTAACTAGAACCAGAAAATAGTTTACGGATCCCACTAACAGCATCACCGGCGACGATGTTACCGTGCTGATAGTAGGGTATCCGTGACCAAATTTGTTGTTGCGCCATCCACTTACAAAGAAGTTGACCTTTTCAAACAAAGTCCCACACACTCAAGAAGGCAAGAACTACCTTTTCAATAATATTTGTGGTTTTAAATAAAATTAAAATTGCTGGAAATAAGCCGCGTGTTGCGGCATAAATTACCTGTGTACAAAACTGAAAAAATAAAAAAATTAAATATGCCGTCGCATATAAAAAACCGTGTAATTAAAAGATCAAAACCACGTAAAAATCGGGACCTACACAAACTTAAGATTCCAAAATCTAATTTGATAAATACTGTAATTAATTATAAATTTACAATAATAACAAGGTGTGATGGCTTGAAAATGGCCCATCGAGCTCTTCCACGTTGGCCCATCACACCGTACCAAGCGTGAGACAGGGCGCGGGCACATCTGGTTGAAATTTTCACCGGATTAAGGCAACACATGACGGTTGACCTACATTCGTTCATTCGACCGTTACTTTTACAGTGATTTGACTGTTTGACAACGGTAGGTTTTCAATTAATTTTCTTTATTTTTTTTACCTTAATTAATTTAAGATTCAGTTATAAAAACCTTTGCCCCACCATTCTGATACCCCACAAAATAACCGTCTACATCACCATTCCCTTTTACCCCACCGAACACCTAACCTTTCGAAGATGGTTCGTTGGATCGAATAAGAAAAAAAATGTTCTTTGTACGGCGTGGTGCCAAGTGCTAACCAACCCACCACGTCGGTGTTCGATTTGGCCCCACGTCCTACAAGAGTTTAAACACTTGGTCGGTGGTTCAAACTGAACCTCCAGCTCACTTAACTAGAAGTGAACGGACCTCTAGAACAAATGTAGACCTTTCGAGCTAGTCTATCAAACAATTTTGCAACAATCCAACCCCCCCCCCCCCCAACCAATACGAGGTGGTTGATCTCACGAGGATCGAGTGCGAGTTTCAGGGACACGATGAGTTTCCTCACTTATCGGCTTGGCAAATGATCCGGGGCACTTAGATTAGGTTTTAGTTTAGGTTTAATTTTTGTTTTCGAGGTTTAATTTAGGTTTTAGTTTAATTTTAATTTATGTTTGTTTATATAATGTAATGTTTTTTTATTTGCATATAATGTCTAATATTGTGCTTGGTTTAAATTAATTATTTTAAATTATAAGAAAATAAATAATAAATCCACGATGATGTGGAGGCCATCCACTGACCGTATACGCCACCACTAACCCATTCAAAATGTAATATGGAAGGTTGGGTGAGGTGGATCCACGTGTCGTTTCATGCCCCCCCCCCCCCACCTCAAGGGCACATCTGGTTGAAATTTTCACCTTACAGACTGTTACTTTTACAGTGCTTTGACTGTTTGACAACGGTAGGTTTGTAATTAATTTTGTTTATTTTTTACCTTAATTAATTTCATATTCAGTTATAAAAACCTTTGCCCCACCATTCTCATACCCCACAAAATAACCATCTACATCACCGTTCCCTTTTACCCCACCGAACACCTAACCTTTCGAAGATGGTTCGTTGGATCGAAGAAGAAAAAAATTTCTTTATACGGCGTGGTGCCAAGTGCTAACCAACCCACCACGTCAGTGTTCGATTTGGCCCCACGTCTTACAAGAGTTTAAACACGTGGTCGGTGGTTCAAACCGAACCACCAGCTCACTTAACTAGAAGTGAACGGACCTCTAGAACAAATGTAGACCTTTCGAGGCAATCTATCAAACAATTTTGCAACAACCCCCCCCCCCCTTACGAGGTGGTTGATCTCACGAGGATCGAGTACGAGTTTCAGAGACACGGTGAGTTTCCTCACTTATCGGCTTGACAAATGATCTGGGGCACTTAAATTAGGTTTTAGTTTAGGGTTAATTTTTGTTTTCGATGTTTAATTTAGGTTTTAGTTTAAGTTTAATTTAGTTTTGTTTATATAATGTAACGTTTTTTTATTTGTATATAATGTATAATATTGTGCCTAGTTTAAATAAATTATTTTAAATAATAAATTCACGGTGGTGCGGAGGCCATCCACTGACCGTACACGCCACCACTAACCCGTGCAAAATGTAATTTGGAAGGTTGTGTGAGGTGTATCCACGTGTCATTCATGCCCCTCCCCCCACGTCAAGGGCTTGACCACACTGTGTAGACTAAGTATAGTAATTAACGAAAGTATATGTGTACAATATAAGAGTAGTTCTGTATGTGTTTGTGAGTGAATTCCCCCGTATTTTAGGTTGAGGTTGTGAGTGGAGGAGAAATAAAATGTAAATGTTTCTCGGTATATTTGGGGGAACATTGTTCCTCTCCATTTTTTTTTAATATTTTTTGAAAGTGATTGTGGATGGGCAGGGCAATTTGATGACACATTTTGCACTTTGCACATTCACAATGTCGAAAGCCGCATTTGTATTTTTTTGACCGTGTATGTGTGGTTTAATACAGATGTTGCAAGGACCAAATGGCGGGTGGCGCCCGGGTGGTCATCCGCGGATGACGTGGTATTGCGCACACATTACCACGTGGTGCTAGGGTCCCCGTGGCAGTTTTTGAAGTATGTCTGCTTGCCAAGCACACACTCTAAGCATGCATGTGAAGTGGCACACGTGACTGCATAACCAAGTGGCATCCGTGTATGTGCGCTGACTCCATTTGACACAACTAAGTAGGATGAACAACTGATTCCATGGCCACACTCGCAACGTTGAGAGCTGCCTTTGTATTCTTTTTACTGCATATGCATGGTTTAGTACAGTTGTTGCGAGGACCAAGTGGTAGGCGGCGCGCGGGTACATGGTGCATGACCAGGTGGCGTCCTGATCCATGCGGTGGGTTCCAAATGACACAGGTGGTCATCGGCAGATGACTTGACATTGCGTGCACATGATCATGTGGTGCTCGGATCTGCTTGGCCATTTGGCGCGCACACACTCCAAGCTTGTGAACATCTTATGCCATGGCGCAACAGTTTAGTACAATTGGAACGAGAATGCGTGTCTGCACGGAAGCTTTGTGCAGGTTTGACTCTCCTGTGCGCGGACAGTCTACCCACTACTCACTAGTACTGAACTACAAAGGAAGTCATGGATGAATATAACAATTATATATGTTTGACCGCATTAACCCGGAGTAATGCCATATAATCGTTTGGACTACACATTGAAGTACGTAGCAAGAGGGTGATTAAGCTTCCAAAGTGATTTTTGTGATGGTAGTGTGAGTGAGGCTTTAAACATGGTTTTGTACTTTTATTATTTCAATAAAATTTAAAATTTCTTTTGACGGGTACAAAGGAAGTTTTAGTGTTTTGTATAGTTTAGTTTATTTAATTTTTTATTCTGTTATTTATGATTTCAATTTTCAATTAGTTTGGAACTTATTTTTTATCTTTTAATTTTCATATACGAACTTTCAAATACAAGCTACGTTTCGATTCGTCTTTAACACATTTAATTTGATTTTTTTATAGTATGTTGCTTTCGTTAGCTTAGAAAAAGTAATATGTAGGTATTTCGATATAAATTATATTGAATACAAAGTTGTGTTCACATTTGATATCGTACGCTATGTCGAATATTGGTACCGTACACGTGTCTTAATAAACTTACTGCTTTACTGTACCTATTAAAACTGAACTCCCGTAACAGCGCGCAAAGCGCGCGGAATACCCCTAGTTATTATACTATGTATAATTGAAGAAAGGAGATGAATAGTTACCATGGCGTTTCTGTAATTTATGGGTTCTACAAGGGTATATGTGTCTTTTATATGTGCATTTTTGTTGTTGATCGCTTTGACGATCTAGGTACCGTTTTCACCACCAAAATCAGTCCATGATTACAAATTCGGTTACAAGGTAACTGTTTTTTTCTTTTCAAAATTAATCGCTTTAATAAGTTTTGTATTTTTATATTTTTTTGTACTTTTCTGATTGAATAACTTGGAGAGTAATCTATGTATAGGTTTCCATTTACTAGAAAGGAAGTTGCTGAAGATAATGCCCCAAGTAATCATCGCATCAATCATGTGATTATGAAAATATCGAGTTTGATTTTGTCGTGTCATGGGTTTTTTTAGTAGATGCTTGATAATTTAGGATGTTTTAGTAAGTCTGGAAGTGAAGCTTTGTTAGTATAAAAAAAACTTTGAATTATGTACATAATGCTATGTTGTCTTTAAGGTTACATATTATGTACATAAAATGTAGAAAAGGAATTTGCAGCAACACTACAAATGGTGTGGCAGCTTATGAGGTTAGTAGCATACGTTGTAGTCATAAATTGAGTGAAAACATTGAAAACCAGTTGCAAGACCTGTATTAGTGGTTATGGATTTAAGTTTCATATATTGCGTTTAAATGTAAGAACAAAAGTCCCCGTGCTTGGTGCGTGTATGAGGATCATGTGGAAGTTTCAATCTGGTTTGGTGCATCTTCAAGTGACGAATGTTGGGTAGCTGCACGGTGAGTTTGGACCTAACCAATTACACTCTAAACTATTGAACTAAGATACAACACATACTCAATAGAAGGTATATATCTCTAAAATTGAAGCCTTTATTTTTTTTAATAGATCTTAATATGAGTTATGCGAACCGGTTAAATCTATGACATTTTGACCTTTTACAGGTTGGCGAATGGCGACGAAGGAAGAAAAAAGACTGTTGAGGTTTGCATTGTTGGCGTTCAAAGACATGGCCCAGACTAAAGTGGGTAGAAGTGAGTGAGGTTTGATTATTTTAGATTATTTTTTAACATTTTTTTTTGTAAATTGTTTGTATGTCCTGAAGGTTCGTTTGGTTTTTATGGTTTATCGAGGTAGATTGTAAAGTTACCCGCAGGCGGCAACCCAACCCACACATTTGCGTGTGGTTGGGTTGGATCATGAACTGCAGTGGACGCCAACTAAAATTGCATTTGGGATATTTTCCATTAGAGGCGGACAAATGGTATAAAGTTGATACTGGATCGAATAATTGCAAGCTAAAAGAGAGGGTACTTGGCCAAGCATTTGTTATGTAATAGCCTTTCATATGAGTTTCCAAGCTATGCTTATCTTTTAGTTAATGTACTCATGTATGATTAGCTCTTACCTGAGGAATTTCTTTTTAAACAGACTGAGAATACGACGGAGTTTATAAACTGCATTTAAAGGGAGCATATAAAACCGAGGTATTTTTCCCACTATTTTAATCCTGAAATTCCTTATGTGTGTACGAAATTCACTTTTATAATATTCTTAGACATACAACATAATGTAGAACTAAAATTGTGACTTATATATTAGTGGCAGCCACGAGTTGGAGACTCAATATGCATCGAATCAACCGGAGGTTGCAACTTTGATAGGATCAAATAATTCAACATGTTTCAGGTTGTTAGGGTGTTTATTCCTTGATTTGGTTCTCTACTTTTGTTTAGGAGGTAATGTAGTAAATATTTACATACATTGGGTTTTCCAATTTAGATGTTTTCCTTTGATTCTTTAAGCCTTATAGTTGCTCATGTCTTTCGTGTATTGCTAATTTACTTTTACATTTAGCACAAAAAACACAAGTAAAAAATGGCGCGTCAAGGCGCGCTGGGAGATTACTTAGTTTAAATTATAAAAAATTATCATAAATAATAAAAGTTATGCTACCTTTATATTATAATTTTTTAAAATAATAAAATTTACATGGTTTTCTATATAGTTTATGTTTATTATTATTTTCTAAATTACTAATGGTACACAACTCCTACTCAACACTAAATCACACCAAATTATCATATATGTTTGGAATTGAACCCAAAGAATCTCACTAAGGATCGGCAGTGTGGGGTGTCACCGCCTTCCACCACAGCTGTTTGTTACCCTAGCACATCTCTTGTAACCAAACGGGGCACTACTGCTTGATGGTGTTGTTGCTTTGGTGAGCGTTAGAGGGGTTTCTCAAAAACAAGGAACGGTCGCATTATCATGTGAGGCGGAGTTCATGGCGGCAACTGAAGCGGCTTGTCAAGCATTGTGGCCTAGGGGTTTAATCTTAGAGGTAACAGGTGAAAAGGAAGAAAAAGTGATTCTAAAACTTGATAATTCATCCGCAATAGAGTTAATGAAGAATTTGGTCTTCTTTGGTAACAGCAAACACATTCACACCCGGTATCACTTCATACGAGAGTGCATTGGACGAGAGCAAATTCAAGTGGAACATATAAGCGGGAATTTACAAAGGGCGGATATTCTCACTAAAGCTTTGCTAAGGTTGAAGTTCATTAATGAGATGAAAGGACTCATTGGAGTCACAAGATAGGGGGGGGGGGGGGGGGTGAATGTAATCTTAATCTTGTGTAGGTTTGTTAAAAAAGAGCAAACCTAGAGGGTGTTTTTTTGAGATAGATTTTTGCATCCTAGTATAAGTCAAATAGGTCTCTTATTAGATAAATATTATTGTTTAGATAATTGTTATGAATCCTTGTTAAGTTAGGATTATAGGCTTATAAATAGATGGATCCTTTGTAAGTCTTTTATCACATCAAATAATAAGAGTAAGTTTTGGCTTAATAAATTGTGTCTTTGGTAACAATATTCCAACAGTTCATGTCGACGACATCTCTAAAACTTATTAGGAAACAAAACATTCCTACATCACCTTGTTAACCGGTGCTGATTTATTCCTTTTCCCAGCAATATCAAGTATTGTTGTCGCCTTCTGCACATTTATTGTCCTGATGATATAATGCCAAACAGTAGTAGAACAACAGCAGTCACCAAGAGCAATACAGCTATAAGTTCTTACATCACTCATATACTCATCAAGCCAAACGGGTCAAAAACGACAGGTTTTTACTCTTAATGTCAAGCTTAGATGTGTGTCGACTACATTCAATATAAGTAGGGTGAGATGCAACTGCAGCGACATGGGAACCGTGTAGTTGTTGCTGCTGATTTGAGTTGAAGCCTTGTGGCTCAAATATGCAGAAATTAGAAACAGGAGAACAATGAAGTGCAACCATTTCACTATAGTATTGTTCCATATACTTCTTCCTTTGCTTAGCTTATAAGTAAAACATATACTTGTCACCTAAACAAATATGACACCGAGGCAAAACCCTCCCAAGACAGTGGATTAAGGGAAAGAGGTATTCACTGGAGAAGCTTGATATCCGAAAACAACAGTTGACAGGTTCACAATTGGAATTCCTGCAACGTGTAATGCTCTTGAATCTGTCACGATAGCATCAGCTTGAGGCCCGCTCCTAAGACACCTTTGTTTGTGCAAAAGCATTTGGATGTACCACTATGAATTGATGGCCACTGAGACCAGTGAAGCTGAACAGATCCAGACTAGAAGACAGAACATACACAATAAAAAGTTGGCGATAAAGCTGGATTTAGAGAAAAAACAGTTCGAATGAGAAAGTAATGATGCTAGATTATGAATAGTATCTTAAGTGATTGTTACAGTCACTATCTTTTAAATTAATCAGTCTTTAAATAATCAAAAAGATGGTGACTGTAACAATCAACCAAAAAGCATGACTAGCGTCTGGCTATTAAAATGGCCGTGTATAGCCAAACTTTTAGTCTAAGTGCAACCCAATATAGCAGATACCTGCATCCGGTGTCCAAGTTAGAGAAAGAACCAATGCATGTGTGACCTACAACTTCAGAGTCCTTATACGAAGACCTCATCTGAAAGACGCGAACGCGGCGATTGCCTCCAAGAATTGAAAACGGGTGAGGAGTCAAGCGGGTCAAGCAATAGCAACACCCCACGCAGTTCCTTCTATTTTATCATGCATCAATAACCAATCAACTCCACCAAAACCTGATACTAGCACAGAACACAATTCAGGGAAAAATACACAAATTAGCAAATACAGGTTTAAGTAGTGTAGCCTTTAACTTATTTCACATGAAGCTACTTGTGGTTCATTTTTACTAAATGGATTTAAATAGAATACCTTTCAGCAATTGCACGTTCCTGTGTTTTGCTTAACTAGACTGCTTGCAACAGCAGGGGGAAGAACACGAATTATCTTCAACATTGTACAATACCTGATGGTACCATGCCAAACAGTAGCCGAACATCAGAAGAAGCAATAGCAGAAATAACAATAATCTGAACACTTTCAACAGGCGTAAAGCTCTTACCAAAAAAATGTGGATCCCACCTCATGGAAAAGCATCAGCCGCCATGAGCAGTATGGGATTAAGTTCTAACATCACTCATTTACTCAGCAAACCAAACGGGTCAAAAAACATTCAAGTACATACTGCTTCAGGTCTAATCGTGTTACATGAATCACTTTATCTTCCAAAGTCCTCCGCTAATCTTTTACAGTCTTGTCCATTTCATACAATTGATCATAAAGCAAATTAAAGCATAAGCTTGCTTGTGTAATTAGAATTTAGGAACATGAAAATTTGCCACATAAACAGATACTGAAGAAAACATATATAACATACTCTTCTGCTCACTGTATTTCTCAATAGTTAGTTACCGGCTTTTGACATACTGCTCTGCTCCATTAACTGTTTGTAGTAAGCAGTTTCAATCTTTGGACAAAATTTATGATGCCTAACCTGCCTTCAATTGCAAATGAACCAATTTTGATGTAATTCTATCTGCAACTGACACCTACTTCAGTGATGCTGCAAACAAACATTAAAAATCGACATATACTTTAACTTTAACAAACAACACAACAGATTTATCCCTCCAGTGTTTAACATCTTCAACGAGCAAATACGTAAATATAAAGTAAACAAGCTATCAATTCATTTAAATCTGCAACTAATATGTGACTCCCAAATTCGATAAGATTAAAATTAAACAAATTACAGTACTAAAAGAAAAAAATTATACAATTCACACAAATTGTCACTTAGAAGATTAAAAGGTAATGGAGATCGACACATGAAACAAAATAGACTAAACTAAAACATAAAAGTAGCATAAAATTAGAGAAAATAAGCAGAAATCAAGCATTCCCACCGTTCCTGTTAGAGCGCATGATGGTCAACGATGAATTTTGTTGATGGTTTTGGAGTTGCAAACAATTTAAAGTAACGTGATATTCTCTATAAATAATATATTTCCGAAAAAAAATCAATTTCATTACACGCTTTAATCGCTTCAAGTCTTTTTCTGCCCTCGACCTAGATCCAACGTGCCCAGCGTTGACTTAATTGAGCCCTACAGTCTTCGATTATAATAAGCTTTAGGTCGTAATTTCCGGAATCATGTTGCTCTTTTTCAATTCTTCTAACAGATTCACCAACGGAGTGCCTACACTCTTCGATTTGAATAAGGTCAAGCGTTGGTATCTCCCCAATTTCAAGGGGGATCTCTTCCAGATTATAGCACGACTTAATTTCTAATTGTCTAAGACATGGGAAGCTTGAACTACAGGCTTCCCACAGATCGATATCTAACCACTCGAGTCTCAAGAATTTTAGCTGTGGAAACTCCTGTTCATCTGTGTTCCAGCAGCTTCCCTGAAAGGCCCGTTTGTGTAGTTTGAGAACATGAAGATTAGGTAACGACTGAATGATCGACATATCACTCCACGGTAAATAACAATTTACTAGTGTAAGTGCTTTCAATGTTGCTGGGAAGGCAATGTTATTCATTCTTGTGCCACTGCTAGTTAATTTCAACTTTTCAAGGTAGATGAGAGATCGGAAGTCAGTTTCCTTTTCTAGGTAAATACGACATGCAAGTTCCTTAATGTAGGGAAAACACTTCTGAAAATCATCTACCCCATCTCCCAACTTCACATCTGAAATAGTTTGCAATTTCATTGGTCTTTCGAAGGAAGGAAGTACAATTTCATTCTTACCATACCAATTAGAATGATAACAACTCCACAAATGCCTCAGGTTTGCCAAATCTGATATGTTACTAGGTAAAACTACTCTACTGCTCTGTTGGGTATTATAAATGAGGGTTTGAAGATTCCATAAATTGCATATTGAAGATGGGAAACCTTCGGTTACTTTGCAAATTGCAAGATACCTCAAGTGAACTAGCGATTCCATGCCTTTGGGAAAATCATTCAATATACATCTTTGTAGATCTAACGCCCTGAGTAGCACAAAAGAATGGAAACACTTTACCATGTCATTACTTAAGGATCCGAACTTACTATAGCACAAAATCGATCGAAGGTTTAGGGCGGTTAAATAACGAAAACCTAGCATGTTGATATCTTCATATGTGAACATACGCACTGGCTTATATGCTTGTGTAATAACATCAGAAAATTGAGGGGACAACATTAGCCTTTCTGTTATAAGAATGAATCGTTCTTCGCTGGCTTTTCTTAGGCACAACTCCCTAACAAGATCATGAACTTTACAAGCTTTGACAGCTCCATCACACTTGCTCCTGTCTGCTACAATTACAAGATTTCTGTCAATTAGATCCATCAGGTAACCCTCTGCGATATCCTCCAAGCTTCTATTTCCATCTTGTTGAATGAATCCCTCAGCCACCCATAAGCAAATCAACCTTTGTACTTTAAACTTGTAGTCTTCTGGAAAGCCACCAAGATACAAAAAGCACTCCTTCAAGTGATGAGGAAGATGATTGTAACTTAAAGCTAATGTTTCTAGGCATCCATTTTGCTCACCAACAATGTAAGAACCGGTCTTTTTAGCAATTTCCATCCAAAACGCTTCACTCCTTGTTTCCTTCGCTAAAATTCCTGCAATGACAACCACTGCAAGTGGTAATCCTTTACAATTTTCAACTATTTGCATTCCAGGTTTAATCAACCATTCAGGGCACCCATTGCCTTGGAACACCTTATGACACAACAGCTCCCAACTTCTTTCTTTGTTCAAATATTTCAAGTGATGAATGAATCCATCTGAACTTGCATGCTTAGCAACTTCAGTGAGGCGACTAGTGAGCAGAATTCGACTTCCAGTATTATCATGGGGAAAAAATACTTTCAGTTTATCCCATGTTTCTACATGCCAGATATCATCAATTACAATTAAATATCTCTTACCCATTAGATTTTTGTGCACCAATTCGCGAAGTCGAGAGTCATTAGCGTTTTCAAGGTTAAGTTCAGCACAAATGGATTCCAGAATTTGAATCAATACACCCCGCTTATCATAAGTCTGAGAAACAGTGACCCATACACGGACATCGAAATGATACTTAACATAGTCATCATTGTATACTTTGGTTGCTAGGGTAGTCTTTCCTATTCCACCCATACCAACAATAGAGACAACCTCTAGCTTCCTTTGATCTTCCACAAGTTTGACTCTTATGAGCTCAGCATCACTATCAAGCCCTACGAAGATATCATCCATTAATTTCTTTGATCCTAGTGAACTTCTGGAGCTGGAAATTGGAGCAGCAACAGGCTGATGAAGCGTTGTTTCAGGTCTTGGAGATGAATCCATCTCCATGAACTCTACCTTGATGGACTTTAGTGATATCTTAACATCCTGAAGATTAAAGGCGACAGATATAATGAAAGATCCATTATTCCCTAATGTAGGGAAAAGTCCATTCTTCGTAATGTGAACACGGGATACAAACGCATCCACGATATACTCTGCCTCTTCTGCTGCGTATATGAATCGTTTCTTCAAATCATTAAGTTTTTCAAGGTCATGTAGATGTTGATGTTGGTGGATGAAAAGGGTTTGGATCATGGAGCCCAGCTCATCATAGAGAAGTTGGAGTTGAGGCCTTTCACATATAATTGAGGGGTGGTTGAACAAGGGAATATCATTGCAGTTAATAAGCTGGTTCAACTTCTCCATCAACATCTGGATGCCGGCGTAGCTCATCTTGTTTCAATCTTAATTGTATCTAAAGAAATTTGTAGGTTAAGATAAAGAGAGTTTGAGGGGAATTTTGTTAATTCTAGTCAAAGCAGAGGATGTTGTTCGTAGTTTGTGTCTTCAAGAAAAAGAAAAAGAAAAAGAAAAAGAAAAAGGTGGGTGTGGAGAGTAAAACAAAGTTTAGTATCAACAAGAATATCATTGCCTTTTAATACTTGGAGCATTCACAATAGACCCTCCATATTATTGTGAGAGGTGCCTTCATATTATATATAGTGTGTATAAGTGGTTGTGAGTAGAGGAGATAAAGAATATATAGAGAAGTTACTGTTCATCAGTAAATTTGATATGGAACTGTTCATCCTCCATAATTGTTTAATATTTTTTAAAGTGGTTGTGAGTAGAGGAGAGAGAAAAAGTAATGATAAAAGTATAGAATAAATATTATTAAATAGAAAGAAGTGAAAAAAAAGTAATGTTTTTAGAGTAATTATGGAGAAAATATGGAGAAGCTACTGGAAATGCTCTTAGTATTGTATTTTTAGCTATGATTGAATACGTTTTGGGGTGGAAGTATACGACTATTTCAATTATGTAGTTATTCTAAAAAAACGTTTATTCTGAAAAGAAAAATAAAACTATGGCAGCGACTTATCAATCACTAAGGTCATCCAAGAACGGAATAATATAAAAATATAAAAAAAATAAAATGTCATTAGGATGTTACATAGATATGTTTAGTCTCAAACATTTTAAGACTTGAATGGGGTATTTATTATTATTTTTTTCTAATATTAATTTTAATTAGTTTTATAAAAGTGACAAATTAACAAAAAAATGTCCAAATAAATACTAGATTTAATTAAAAAAATTACAAAGCATCCTAAAATTAAAAAAAAAATTACATACCATCCTAAAAAAAAATACAAACCATCCTAGAATTACATAAACTTTCGAAAGTAACTACTAGTCGTCATGTCCGTTGTTCCAAATGTATTCAATCAAGTCGGCTTGAAGATGATAATGGATGTGTTCGTTACGTAACGAGAATTCGTTTAACTCTTGCTGCACTGGGCCATCCGGAATAGTATTCTCCTCTACTGCGTTTTCATCGTACTCATAAATTGCTCGGCATTCGTCTTCGATGATCATGTTATGCAGCAAGATACAAGCATACATACAATAACGTAGTTTTTTGGGTGTGAAAGCACGTGCCGGGTTTGCAATGATGTGCTATCTTGATTGTTGAACCCCAAATGTTCGTTCAATGTCCTTTCGCGCCGCTTCTTGATACTTAGAAAAATTCTTTCTTTTTTCGTCGGGAGGGTGCTTAACAGTTTTAACGAGTGTAGAATAGGTTAGGTATATTAAATCCGCAAGATAATACCCATGTTTGTAAACCCTCGAAACTGTAAATTTTATATCCGCCCCGGTTCCTTTTCTAACATCCTCAAAAACCAACGATTGATTAATGACATTAATGTCATTATTCGATCCTGGAACACCAAAAAAATGCATGCCAAATCCATAAGTCTTGGGAAGCAGCAGCCTCTAAGATTATTGTTGGATGGCCGTGATCGCCTCGATAAAATATGCCATCATGTATACGTTTTATTACTATCATTAAGGTCATTTAAGTTTTGGGGAACTTCCCCTCTCCCGTTACTCGGCTAGGGGGCCTTGGGTGTTACCCAAGGCTCAGTAAGAGTGTGAGGCCCCATTGACATCATTTGTTGGGTCATTATCTTCTACAAACATGTACTCCACACCTTCTAAGCAATATTTGATTCATCCGTTTTTTAGTAAATCCTAACTACATTAAATGACACTAAAATAAGTAATTAAGATACATGTCTCCTTGCCCTATCTATCTTGATAAGATTAATCTTTATGTCCTCTCCGGTAGACTATGTCTCCTAACCCTATCTATCTCGTCATGATTAATAATTTTTGTCCTCCCTGGTTGACATTGCAAGCAAAAGCAAATTACTGCAAACTTTGTTCAGTAAAAGTAAGATTAATAAAGACGGTCAAAAAACAAATCCTATATTTAATATAATTACAAAAACATAAGTGAAATTGACTTCTTGTTTAACATCTGTGATGGGAATGAGCTGGATAATTGTATTAGAGGAAAGTTCTAGAATGTGTTAGTTGGGTATTAGACTATTAGTATAAATAGTAATGAAATAAACTAGAAAGGATAGGATTGAGTTTGTTGTTAGCTGAATTGGGCTCTTGCACATGCAGTGAGAGAGGGCTAGTCCCTGGGACCACTTTGTTATCTCCATTTCAGTATTATCCATAATAATATTTTCCCGCCCTTTTTTTCCTTCTTCTTGTTCAACTACTGTTTTATCCATTATAACTTCACAAACACATATCTGAATCCTTATCATTGGTCCGACCTGCCATCCTTCTTGCTCTTTCCAATTAGTTTTCCATTCCTGTTATCAGATCTCGATTCATGTTTCTCTCTAAATCCAATTTCTCTCCCGATTCCTTTCTTTTACCGCTTCTATTCTTCTGCTTGCTGATTCAATCATGGCGAATCAGTCATCTCGCTTGGATGTTCATGAACAACACATTCAGCAATTGCAGTATGATGTTACAGTGATTAAGGAGTCTCTCAAAGAATTGAATGAAGATCGGGTGGAATCTGCAGCATTCCGTAGGGTTGTTATGAATTGGATGAAATCACATGAGAAACATCACGATAACGGTTCATCGGGTTATGGACTGCATGATGTCGGTTTCTCTGGATCTGGTTCCTGATCTGGTTCGGTTGCTCCTCCATCCTGTGTACCTTGGACTGTGAAGACGGTGAAGTTACCTGAGTTCTCCGGTTTATCATCTCCTTATCTTCCGTGGACGGTGAAGAACGTTCATGAATCGCCTGGATTGGAAGGCAATTTCTGTGAGGTATTTCCATATTCTCACTCTCGATCTGTTTCTAACATGGAAGCTGGTCCTAAATCTTCCGATCGGGATTTGTCTAGCGGTCTTCCTCCTCTAGTCGATCAACTAGAGGCGCTTGTTTCCAGATCTGAAGCACACTTGAAGGCTATCAGTTCCAGATCTGAAGATACTTCACTTAGCCATGGCTGTTTGTTGTCGTATGGGGTTCCCAGGGTCATATCACAAGAGAAGTTGGGCTCAGGCACTGTGGTGGGCCATGATGTGGAGCCACAAATGGTCTTGAGTCGATATTCTCCAGGTCTGGGCCCTTTTGGTGGGGACTTTCAGCGTGTTGCTCTGGTTCTGTGTTCACATTTGTCTTAGGAGTTTGCTTTCACCAAACATGATGCGCTGGCCACTATTACCTCCGCTCCTCCGGCTTCAATTTCATCAAGTGCTCATCACTGATTATATACGCTTATGACTGGAGCGGGACATCAAAATCAACTTGGAACAGATATCAATTTGTTCAATGTTGCTTCAATTGTGCCAGCTGACTTCAAGTCCATTTCGGTTATTCTCACACAATTTACTGGTCGCCATCGCAGTTTTGCGGATATCCTCAGGCCTGCGTTAGCGTTTCCACAGCTTCATACGTTCGTTGTGCTTCAACACCAATTTCCGCTGGTCACTGTGGTGTCTACGTTCGAAATTGGCGATAAACGCCTTGGTTGGAAAGGCGGTACGACACTTTTGCTCTGTTGTCCAACTGCCACTCCTCACAATCCCTCTACCGTCATATGTGTTGGCTTCATTCCTTCGGTTCCAGAAGGAGATTCCAATAGCTATTTTGTCAAGTTCTTCATCCGGTGGAATTCTCAGCTTTGGACCACTCATGTTGATCGGGTTCTGTCTTTTGGCATGTTTGCTTTTTTTGGAACTTTCTTTCCTACAAAACTACGGGGTGTTCTTTGGTGGTACACGACTGCAAGTCCTGTTAGTGAGCTACTTGTTGGATCATATCATTTGTGGGTGGTGCATGGGCAGGGTCGACCACCAGACGACACAGTCGATTCCAGTCTTGAGGACAAGACTGTTTTGAAGGGGAGAGTAATGATGGGAATGAGCTGGATAATTGTATTAGAGGAAAGTTCTAGAATGTGTTAGTTGGGTATTAGACTATTAGTATAAATAGTAATGAAATAAACTAGAAAGGATAGGATTGAGTTTGTTGTTAGCTGAATTGGGCTCCTGCACCTGCAGTGAGAGAGGGCTAGTCCCTGGGACCACTTTGTTATCTCTATTTCAGTATCATCCATAATAATATTTTCCCGCCCTTCTTTCCTTCTTCTTGTTCAACTACTGTTTTATCCATTATAACTTCATAAACACATATCTGAATCCTTATCATTGGTCCGACCTACCATCCCTCTGCTCTTTCCAATTAGTTTTCCATTCCTGTTATCATATCTCGATTCAGGTTTCTCTCTAAATCCAATTTCTCTCCCGATTCCTTTCTTTTACCGCTTCTATTCTTCTGCTTGCTGATTCAATCATGGTGAATCAGTCATCTCGCTTGGATGTTCATGAACAACACATTCAGCAATTGCAATCTGATGTTACAGTGATTAAGGAGTCTCTCAAGGCATTGAATGAAGATCGGGTGGAATCTGCAGCATTCCGTAGGGTTGTTATGAATTGGATGAAATCACATGAGAAACATCACGATAACGGTTCGTCGGGTTCTGGACTGCATAATGTCGGTTTCTCTGGATCTGGTTCCAGAACTGGTTCGGTTGCTCCTCCATCCCGTGTACCTTGGACTGTGAAAACGGTGAAGTAACCTGAGTTCTCCGGTTTATCATCTCCTTCTCTTCCGTGGACGGTGAAGAACATTCATGAATCGCCTGGATTGGAAGGCAATTTCTGTGAGGTATTTCCATATTCTCACTCTCGATCTGTTTCTAACATGGATGCTAGTCCCAAATCTTCCGATCAGGATTTGTCTAGCGGTCTTCCGTCTCTAGTCGATTAACTGGAAGCGCTTGTTTCCAGATCTGAAGCACGCTTGAAGGCTATCAGTTCCAGATCTGAAGATACCTCACTTAGCCATGGCTGTTTGTTGTCGTAATGGGTTCCAGGGTCATATCACAAGAGAAGTTAGGCTCATGCACTGTGGTGGGCCATGATGTGGAGCCGTAAATGGTCTTGAGTCGATATTCTCCAGGTCCGGGCCCGTTTGGTGGGGACTTTTAGCATGTTGCTCCGGTTCTGTCTTCACATTTGTCTTCGGAGTTTGCTTTCACCAAACATGATGCGCTGGCCACTATAACCTTCGCTCCTCCGGCTTGAATTTCATCAAGTGCTCATCACCGATTATATTCGCTTGTGACTGGAGCGAGACATCAAAATCAACTTTGTACAGATATCAATTTGTTCAATGTTGCTTCAATTGTGCCAGCTGACTTCAAGTCCATTCCGGTTATTCTCACACAATTTACTGGTCGCCATCGCAGTTTTACGGATATCCTTGGGCCTGCGTTAGCGTTTCCACAGCTTCATACGACACTTTTGCTCTGTTGTCCAACTGCCACTCCTCACAATCCCTCTACAGTCATATGTGTTGGCTTCATTCCTTCGGTTCCAGAAGGAGATTCCAATAGCTATTTTGTCAAGTTCTTCATCCGGTGGAATTCTCAGCTTTGGACCTCTCATGTTGATCGGGTTCTGTCTTTTGGCATGTTTGCTTTTTTTGGAACTTTCTTTCCTACAAAACTACGGGGTGTTCTTTGGTGGTACACGACTGCAAGTTCTGTTAGTGAGCTACTTGTTGGATCATATCATTTGTGGGTGGTGCATGGGCAGGGTCGACCACCAGACGACACAGTCGATTCCAGTCTTGAGGACAAGACTGGAAGGGGAGAGTAATGATGGGAATGAGCTGGATAATTGTATTAGAGGAAAGTTCTAGAATGTGTTAGTTGGGTATTAGACTATTAGTATAAATAGTAATGAAATAAACTAGAAAGGATAGGATTGAGTTTGTTGTTAGCTGAATTGGGATCCTGCACATGCAGTGAGAGAGGGCTAGTCCCTGGGACCACTTTGTTATCTCCATTTCAGTATTATCCATAATAATATTTTCCTGCCCTTTTTTTCCTTCTTCTTGTTCAACTACTGTTTTATCCATTATAACTTCACAAACACATATCTGAATCCTTATCAATCTGCTACATCAACTGCAGTAACCTTCGACTCGGAATGGAATCAATTAAACATTTAAACACATTGAGATCATTATGAGTACCTAATCAAATTTTAAAAGAATGTGTTAAGCCCCTAACTTTTGAATAAATAGTAATAAAAATTTTAAAAGTATGTATTAAGCCCCTAACTTTTGAACTTTTAAGACGGAAATTTTTAAATTAACATAGGGAAACGTGGTTACAATTTTCTACATTAAGAGGGTTGAGTGACAATTAATAAGAGTGTTGATTGGCAAATATTATATTATTATTAATTATTAATTAATTGATTTATTTACATTCCACATAGTAATTTCTAATTGGAAATTATATTGTATGACAGTTGTTTTGAGAACGACTGTTGATGTTGATATTTATAAGTAATACAAACCTCTACAAAATTAGTTTTTAATTTTCTATAGAGTTTGGCCATACCATGATCTCATCTACATAAATAAATAATAATAAAATTTTTAAACAACAAGTGTTAAGCCCCTAACTTTTGAACTTTTAAAAGGGAAAGTTTTAAATTAACATAGGGAAGTGTGGTTACGATTTTGAACATTAAGAGGTTTGAGTGGCAAATTATAAGTTGTCAAGTGATTATATGTAATTAATTGATTTATTTTCTTCAAAATATTAATTACATTGAGTAACCTTCATGCAAATGCTTAAAAAGTTTAAACATGAGAATATTATTATTATTATTATTATTATTATTATTATTATTATTATTATTAATATATATCGTCAAATAAGGATACCTTTCAATACTGTAGTCTTGGTTAAAGAGATACTTATTTCTTCTAAAGAGAGTCTCGAAGTCCGAACTTAATTATTACTATTTTGAAACTTAGTTTATTTATATTCCACATGGTAATTTCTAATTGTAAAATTGTATTGTATGACAGTTATATTTAGAACATCTATTGACAAGTCAACAGATGTTGTAAAACAAATGTTGTGATTTACAAGTAATACAACCCTCTATAAAATTAGTTTTAGTTTTCTATAGAGTTTGGTTGTACCATGATCTCATCTAGATAAATAAATAAGAATAAAATTTTTATATACATGTGTTAAGCCCCTAACTTTTGAACTTTTAAGAGTGAAATTTTAAAATTAACATAGGGAAGCGTGGTTACGATTTTCTACATTAAGAGGGTTGAGTGGCAATTAATAAGAGTGTTGATAGACAAATGTTATATGATTATTATTAATTAATTGATTTATTTACGTTCCATATGGTAATTTCTAATTGGAAATTATATTGTATGATAGTTGTTTTGAGAACGTCTGTTGACAAGTCAACAGATGTTGTGATTTATAAGTAATACAACCCTCTATAAAATCAGTTTTTAAATTTCTACAGAGCTTGTCTGTACCATCATCTCATCTAGATAAATAAATAATATTAAAATTTTTAAAAGCATGTGTTAAGCCCCTAACTTTTGAACTTTTAAGAGGGAATGTTTTAAATTAACATAAGGAAGCGTGGTTCATTAATTATGCTGCAGTGGTAATCATAAGTAATACAACACTTTTAAATTTCTACTGAGTTTCTTATGACCGTCCTCTCATCTAGATAAATAATAAATAAATATTTTGAAAGCATGTCAATGGAGGCTGACAACAATAATCTTAGTTTTATTTGTGATCTGAACCCAGCGAAAGATATGTGGAATATGAAGGGACGAGTCATACGTAAATGGAATCAAAATTTTAAGATGGAGCTCATATTGATCAATGAGAAGGTAACGTCATAACTGTGATTGTTTATGTTTATATATTTTGTTTGAGCTTAATGTTGTTCTCTTATCTTCATCATATCATATGGTTAAATGTGTATGTTAAAAAAGTTGTTGTATTTCATGTTGATCTTTTGTTTATGTTGTTGTTCTGTCCAAATTCGGGGTTGGTGAAAACAAGGACCCCCACGTGTTGTTGCGCATGATTTTAAAATCGTTTTTTATCGTTGTACTACTTTCAGGCATGTTAATGGATGGGAAGGTCTTGAGTATGGTTTCAGGTTCATTCCTTTTAAAGATATTCTGAATGGAGAAGCAAAGAAACTATTGACTGTTGGTTGGTCTATTATTCATTCTTTATGTTAGTGAAGTTTTTGGTGCTTTAGTTTGTATAGATTTTTGATAGAGTTGTATTTTATATTTTGGTTGCATATGTTGCTGGTAGTCTGATTTGTTGTAGTGATTTGGATGTGTTTGGACAAGCTCCAAAATTAACCAAACGGGTGAACTTTGATCTTCAAGATTTGAAGTAAGCATTGCTTTATATTCTTATAGATTTTATTTATTCTTATGTTTCCAAAAGTTAATTCACTACAATCATTTGTGTAATAAAGGGCACGAATTAGTGAAGTAGTGTAATAAATGTAATCAAGGATATACTCCTAAAGTACTGGAGTTCTACCTCATTTAGTGATGTAATAAATGTTACATATCAAATCTTGACTTCCCTTTTTTTATATGTATTTACAACCGTAAATTTATTGTTTGCATGTGGAGGTACCATTTTACGATGTACCACGTGGAATGATTATGCAGTACTGTTTAAGAACCTCATTTCTAATAACACGGCTACTGAGCATGTGATGGCTGATATACAGCATGCAAAAGTTAAGGACTGGAAATGTAATTTCTCTTAGACTTGTGGTTTTATAAAATAATGGTTAATGTCAAATGAAGTCACTAAGTATATGTATATTGTTATATTTAGAACAAATTACCGTACAAAGTGACAAGTATGGAACTCGGCTGTTTCTAAATGAAGTTATATAAATGTCACTTACCCCCACACTTAAACGTACAAACTGACAAGTATGGAACAAAGTGACAAGTATGGTAATTTCTAATTGACAAAGTGAAAAGTATGGTAATTTCTAATTTCTACTATAAACACTTCATCATATCATATGGTAAGTTCTAAATGGAAATTACCCTACAAAGTGACAAGTAGGGATGCAAATGAGCCGAGCAGCTCGCGAGCTACTCGAGATCGGCTCGGTAAAAAGCTCGAAATGAGCCGAGCCTTATCGAGCTCGAGCCGAGCTTGAGCCTAAAACGAAGCTCGTTTACTTATCGAGCTCAAGCTCGAGCCTGGCATATGAAACTCGCCAGGCTCGTCAAGCCTTATCGAGCCTAGTATAATATTAGGTTTATTAATATTTTATATTATTTACCCCACATTTTAAGTTGTTTAATAAACGAGCCGAGCTGAGCTTTTGACTTATCGAGCTTAAACGAGCCTATTATATATATTATTTAATTTAATATATTAACTAATAAACACCAAACGAGCCAAGCTCGAGCTTGAGAAACTACTAACGAGCCGAGCTCGAGCTTTAAAAATAAAGCTCAAACAGAGCTGAGCTTGAGCTCGAGCTCTTATAAGTTAATCAAGCTCGAGCTCAAGCCTGGTCGAGCTCGGGCTCGACTCGGCTCGTTTGCACCCCTAGTGACAAGTACGGAACTCGGCTGTTTCTGAATTAAGTTATATAAATGTCACATACCCCCACACTTAAACGTTGCTTGTCCCCAAGCAATTTAAAGTAGAAAACTCAACAAATATCCCCAATGGCAACACGAGTAGCAAACCGGAAAGTTAATAAATTATACGGCTAATTTGTTTGCCAAAAGATATCATCAAAGATTTCAAATCGACAAGCACATGGAAATATATGTAAAGAAAATCAAAGCAATGGTTTACATC
The DNA here is from genome assembly GCA_030844895.1 of Ambrosia x helenae. Classification (NCBI taxonomy): domain Eukaryota; kingdom Viridiplantae; phylum Streptophyta; class Magnoliopsida; order Asterales; family Asteraceae; genus Ambrosia; species Ambrosia x helenae. Next base: position 12,517 of record JAUTDX010002573.1, on the reverse strand, counting down.
AAATTGACTTAGCATGCATATCTTTACGCCACTCACAATGTTCACACACACTCGGCTTTATTTGTGGATCATACATATGAAATGTGTATGTGTAAACTCTCAATGCTTAGACAATGACTTGTGCGATACCATATGCTTGTTAAAAGATCTAATCTCTACCAATTCATATAGAGAAATGCATAAATCAAGAGGACTTGTGGGTTGTAATGATAGGCAATGGTAAAGGGTGTGGAAATGGGATAGAAAAAAATGGCTAAATGGTTTTGAACTCTGTGGTTATACCTTAACAAGTAAATAAATAAAACTAAGCATATAACGAGCTAATAACAGGATTTTCACCATTTGGACTATCAAAATTGCCGGTTTCTTTTGCGACCCCTCTATTTTGGGGTTTTGTATTTTCTAGGAATTTCTTTTCTTCTTTTCTTTTTGAACACAACTATACAAGATGCTAATGCTTGCTGAAAACGAACTAAGTATGTCTACTTAGACAGATTTCCATAGCACGAAAATAACAAACGAATACTAGTTAAGTAATAACTATAACCGAGCTTTCAACACAAAGGGTTTAAACGTAAAAGGGGTAAATTTGGCTAGTAGGCGAAATGGTGGTTTAAATAAGAAAAAACACGGGATATAGCTCAACATGGTTAACTAGTGGATAACATTTGGGTATGAGAACAAATAAAACGAAAAGAAAAGGCTTAAATCAAAAGGGTATCCTAAGTGCCTCAATCATTTTCATGCAATTTATACATACATGATCTCGAAAAGTATCACTTTTTATACACTTACATTAATTATATAGAGATGAATATTAACACTTCAAATATAGTTGATTATTGTTCCTTATCTATAACTTATCCCCAAAATAGAGAATAACAAGGGGAGGTATTTTCTTTTATTTTCTCATAACTTTTTTTCCTCTATAATGTAGAAAAGTTGGGTTTAATGTTGAATCCAAACAATAAATATGTTATAAAATAAAAATATTATTGCAGTAAACTAAGAATTCAGTATATCTTTTTGTAATTACATCTCTAAATCTATATTACTTTATTAGACCTTTGAATTTTAAGATGGCATGTGAAAGGTCCATTCATAAATCTCCAACTTTTGGTCATTTTCTTCCTCTTTTGTGGCCCTCATATAAAACCTATAATGCCAATTGTATAATGCACACTTTATATCATTTTCATTATGTAACCCTCATTCATAAACACCCATGACACCCAATTCAATATACATGAGTTACAAATCCCTTCCCCAACCTTTGTATACTCACAATTTCTTCCCTCCGCTGGCTTTATATGGACCAAAGATGTTCTTTCTGTTTTCATCTTCTTTAATCGGATCCATAACCAACAACTCAAGCTCACTCGTGTATGAATCTTTAATTAGGTATGTTTGTTCATCTGTAATGAGATTAATTGTTTTGCCAGATAAATGTTTCTTAATGTTTTACGGTTATGAATATAGGTTTGGGCATTATGTGATAAAGCAAAGGAGATCCTGATGCAAGAAAGCAAGGTGCAGGTATATGCCTTCTGTTATTTGTTGCGCATATATTTGGTAGAAATTTTGGAAAATGTGTATTTCCCTCAAATAATTCATCTCACCTTTTTGTACATATTTATTTCAGCCTATTAAAAGCCCTGTCATAATCTGTGGGGATATTCATGGCCAATTTCACGATCTTACAGAGCCTTTTCGGATTAGTGGGAAGGTGTGTTTTGGTGCTATGTTTGTATTATATGGCTATTTTTTTTTTGTTAAAGTGGATATTTGCGTTAATGTCGTGATAAATAAAATAGTTATAATTTTAGCTAAAATCAGTAGTTTTTGGTAGTTTCAGAGTATTAGATGTCATTAGTATGAGTTGGAAGCTAATTATGTTGCTCTTTTCTCATTCTTTATTTAGTGCCCGGATAAGAATCATCTATTCATGGGTGATTGATTATGTTGATCGTGGTTATTACTCAGTTGAAACAGTGACTGTAAGTGTTACATGCAAGTGTTACACCTCTATATAAGCTTGGTGTATATGGTCTTATTTTTAGATTTAGGGTGAAAATGTTTTTTGTTTGCTTCTATTTTTATACAAGTCTTGTTGTCATTTCAGATTTTGGCAGCCCTCAAAGTGCATTGTCCACAAAGGATTACTATTTTAAGAGGAAACCATGAAATTCGACAGGTGTAGTACACTTTTTCTAGCTCTAATTAACTTACTATGCATTTTCTTGAAATGTTTCTAACTAAAATTTTAACATTTTCAGAGTCACATGATAAGTTTTGTTTTTTTTAAATGTTAAACAAAAATAATAGTATCCGTGATGTTGTTTTTGCAGATCGCCCAAGTTTATGGATTTTATGATGAATGCTCAAGAAAGTGAGTTTTCGACATTGTTTATGTATAGTATAGTTTTATAAATGTCGAAATATCACACAATTATTAGAAAACGCAAATAGCATGTAACTTTACAAACTTATTCAAAAGGACTAATGCACACCCATGTCATGATAACCAATCATCCACAAACGCGATACACACTACAAACCCCACCAACAACTATGAGGAAACAAAATAAACGCACCCGCAGCAACGCACGGGCATTCCTACTAGTAATTACTAAAGTTGAGTCATTTTGTCAATTTCAATTACAATAATTTCATGATCTTATCTATTAATAATATAATAATATCTGCCAATCCCCTTACGGTGAAGTGGAACTCTCCTTGCTTTCCTTATGGGAGGTGGGGAGTTCGAGTCCTACCGGCACCAAAATGCTACAGGTAGACCGGGTTTTACCGCAGTGGGCCTTCGGGCGGCGGGTTTTCCCCGGGAACTGGTGTGAAATTACTGGTGGACCCGGGTTACTCTCGGAGTACTCCTTTGTCTAGTGGGTACTTCGAAGGTGCTCGGGTGATTTGTTGGCCACAAACATTTTAGAAAAAGAAAGTCAATATCATATTTCATGTTTCCTATTGTACTCCGACAACCTCATCATTTACATCATCTTTTCCTCTGCTGAATTCGATATCGCCCCAATCCCACCACCGTCACCTATCAACACCAACGTACAATTCTAGTCATTTTAAATTTTGAATGTTTAGGTGGAAGTTTTCCAAATCATGTTGCTTTTCTTTATTTCTCTTACTGATTCACCAGCAGAATACCTACAACCCTCCATTCAGAACTTCATCTTTCATATCAAATGTCAATTTTTAGGTGGTAGTTTCCCAATTCATGTTGCTCTTCTTCATTTCTTCTTACTGATTCACCAACACAGTCATTACAATACTTAATTTGAATAAGCTCAAGCCTTGGTATTTCCCCAATTTCACGGGGATCTCTTTAAGTTCTTTGCACCACTTAATTTGTAATTATATGAGACACGGGTAACTTCTGCCACATGCTTTGTTTATACCATTACCCCATACTAAATAGACTTTTAGTTTTGCATACCAAACATGTTTTGAATTAAACATAAAAAATCCAACATGCAACCTATAATCTAAGACCTCATTTGTATTATATATGGTTAAACCACAAATTTTCTGTATAAAACGTTATAGGAAAAAAAATCAATTTTATTACAACTTAAGATAATTATTGACGAACATTTTTGAACCTGACATAAGTCTTAAACACAAGACACTTGACATTGTCATTAAAAAGATGAAAAAACTTAAATTATAAAATAATATATGCATAAAACCAACAAGTAATGCATGTATAAGTATAAAACCTAAAAAAAGAGCAAGTTTTAAACATCAATAGATAGATAGATTTCCGTGTCCTCGCCTGATCTCCACCTACCTTGTTATCCCCAGCCATTATTTCCTCCCATCCAAAGTTCTAGCACACACTCAGTGTTTCCTCTGTTAAATTTCTTTTCCTTGTCTTTTAGCACACAGTCAACTTTCCTCCGTTGTAGACTTGTAGCGAATCTCTGATCCTCAGCCAGCCTTCACTATTGCCTTAAATATTCTAGATCCCATTGAATGTCAATCTTTAGGGCGTAGTTTCCCAAATTATCATGTTGCTCTTCTTCAATTCTTCTTACTGATTCACCAACAGAACGCCAACACCTCTCGATTTGAATAAGCTCAAGCGTTGGTATTTCCCCAATTTCAAGGGGGATCTCTTCAAGTTCTTCGCACCCCATAATTTGTAATTGTCTAAGACACGGGAAGCTTGTACTATTGGCTTCCCACTCTTTGATATCTAACCCTGCAATTGTCAAGATTTGTAGCTGTGGGAACTCCTGCCCATCTGTGTTCCAGCACCTTCCCTTAAAGGCATATGCTCCAAGTTTGAGAACCTGGAGATTAGGTAACGACTGAATTATTGACATTTGACTCCATGGTAGATGACACCATGATATTGTAAGTTTTTTCAATGTTGCTGGGAGTGTAAAGCTCTTCACTCTTCCTATGCCTTTGCTACCTAAACTGAGCTTTTCAAGGTAGATGAGAGATTGGAAGTCATTGGGCTTCTCAAAGTAAGAAGCACAATTAAGTTTCTTAATGTAGGGAAAACACTTTTGAAAATTATCTACTCCACCTCCCAATTCCACCTTTGAAATAGTTTGTAAATTCTTCATTGGTCTTTCAATGGAACCAAGGTGAAAGACATTCCCATAAGTCCACAAATGCCTTAGATTTACCAAATCTGATATATTACTGGGTAAAAATATACAACCCTGATTTGCTGCATAAATGAGGGTTTGAAGGTTCCATAACTTGCATATTGATGATGGGAAACGTATTTTCTTGATCCGAATTGAAAGATACCTCAAGTGAACTAGCAATTCCATGGCTTTGGGAAAATCATTCAATTCACACTTTTGTAGATTTAACACCCTAAGTAGCAAAAAGGAGTAGAAATGTTTTGCAATGTCATCATCCAAGGATCTGATATCACCAAAGACCAAAACAGATCGACAGTTTTTGCCCAATGGAAAAGCAAAAGCTTCATCTATGAACATATGTTCTGGCCTATATGGTGCTTTCTTAACCTTATTAAGGATGAATTGCTCTTCCGTGCCTTTTTTCAAGCATAGCTCCCTAATAAGATCATGCACTTTACAAGCTTTCACACCTCCATTTGACTTCCACCTGTCTACAATTACAAGATTTCTGTCTATTAGTTCCATCAGGTAACCCTCTGCAATATCCTCCAACCTTCTATTTCCATCCTGTTGAATGAACCCCTCAGCCACCCATAACCAGATCAATTCTCTTACCTCATATATGTAGTCTTCTGGGAAGCCACCAAGATAAAGAAAACACTCTCTCAAGTGAAGAGGAAGATGATCGTAACTTAAACCTAATGTTTTTGTGCATCCATTCTCGTCACCAACAAGGTATGAACCCATCTTGTAAGAAATTTCCTCCCAAAATGTCTTACTGCATGCTTCTTTTGCCAGAACTCCTGCAATGACAACCACCGCAAGTGGTAATCCATGACAACTTTCTACTATTTTCATTCCTGGTTTAATTGACCATTCAGGGCATTCGCTGCCATGGAACGCCTTCTGACACAACAATTTCCAGCATTTTTCTTTGTTTAAACATCCTAAATGATGAATGAGTCCATCTAAACATGCATGCTTAGCAACATCAGTTAGGCGACTTGTGAGCAAAATTCGACTTCCATTGTTGTCATGGGGGAAAAATACTTTCAGGTTATCCCATGTTTCTATGTCCCAGATATCATCAATCACAATCAAGTATCTCTTACCCATCAGGTTTTTGTACACCAATTCGCGAAGTCGAGAGTCATTAGCCTTTTCGGGGTCTAGCTGACCACGGATGGATTCCAGAATTTGAGTCAACACAGCCCGCTTGTCATATGTCTGAGAAACAGTGACCCATACACGGACATGGAAATGATACTTAACAAAACCATCATTGAATACTTTGGTGGCGAGGGTAGTCTTGCCAATTCCGCCCATACCGACAATAGAGACAACATCCAGCTTCTTTTGATCTTCCACAAGCTTGTCTCTTATTAGCTCAGCATCACGATCAATCCCCACGAAGATTTCGTCCATTAAAATCTTTGATCCTCTGTAGATGGAACTTTGAGCAGCAGCTGCAGATTGATTTAGTGTTGTTTGAGGTCTTGGAGATAAATCCATCTTCATGCCATCAATTCTCATACTATTGAATTCTGCCTTGATGAACATTAATGATATCCTAACATCATCAAGATTTAAGGATCGACTAAAGTCACTAGAGGTAGGGTCATGACTATTGTTCTTAACATGAACACCGGATAGAAAGAGATCGACGTTATACTCCGCCTCTTCTGCTGCGTATATGAGCCTTTTCTGCAGATCAATAAGTTGTTCGAGGTCTGTATGTTGGTGGATGAAAAGGGTTTGGATCATGGAGCCCAGATCTTGATAGAGAAGTTGGAACAGGGGCCTTTGGCATATAATTTCTGGGTTGTTGATGGATGGAATGTCGTTGGAGTTAATAAGCTGGTTCAGCTTGTCCATGAACATCTGGATAGCTGCATATGCCATCTTGAATCAGCCTTTTTAGAAAACAAAATTGGCAAAGAAAGGGTTGTTGATTCTAGTCAAATTGATTGGGTTGTGAATGTAAATTGCTGAAAGTATAATAATCAAATTAAGAGTTTGAATGGATCTCGTCACTCTAAATAATTAATAGGTTAGGTGAATTACCAACAAATTACAACAATAAAATATAAATAGAATTATGCAACCACTTTTTTAAAAGTTATAATATGACCAGGTTTTGTGTTTTTCAACTTCTAATTTTTTATTATTCTGTTGCAACTGTTCTTGCAGATTATAAACCACGATAGTTTGTTGAGTTAGAATCTTTGTGTCCTGATGAAATTTTACTCTTTTCTTAATTCATTCAGCAGTAACAGTTATAAAGTCGTTGAACAAACAGAACTTAGCTTCCTATGACTGAGAGGTATGGCTGTAATGTGATGCTAGACAAATCGATTTTAGTGTTTTATGCTTTATGATATATGGGAATCTGATAGACTTTTGCAATTGATCAAGCTGTCAAAAATCAACGAATGTCATTTCTGCCTCTTAACTGATCAGACGTTTTTAGGGGTAAAGGAATTATGTCTCCTGATGGGGTTGCCATGACTTAGATCTGTTTTTTTTTTATTATTATTTTGTTGTACAAATAAAAGATTAATACTGCATTTTAAAATATTGATATAATTACCATATTTCAAGTTTAGGTTACTATTATCAATTTTTATGAGTTCCTTACTAATAAATCTCATTGGTTCATATTATTTTGCATAAGAAACGACACAAATTATACAAAGTGGATGTTGATGGGAGAGCACAGACGTTGAGGACTTATTTATCGCTCTTATAGCTAGAATGGATATACTTGCACCCGGTCTTCATAATGCTACTAAGCTAATTGATGTATTCTTTTTGCTTTATTTTATTCTCATGTTTGTTGTTTGTTTTCATTTTATATATTTGTATATGATTAGGGTGTACAAAAAAGCTCGCAATTCGAAACTCGCTCAAAAAAATCTCAAAAAAAGCCAGCTCGGCTCGGCTCGATTGTAAACGAGCTCGAGCTCGAGCTAGGCCTGTCTCGGCTCGTGAGCTCGCGAGCTGGCTCGAATTATTTTATTTATATGTATTAATTTTATTTTTAAGTGTTTAAATTAAAAAATATGTGAGAGGAGGTTGAAGTGTTAACATTTTAAGTTTAATTAATCAATAAAATATGAAAATTAATAGAAAAAAACATAAATTATACATATAGTACTTTTAGTATGCCTCCCATTCTTTAAAATACTAGTTGGTAACCCGCACGTTGCGGCGGGTCTAAAAACTACATCAAATTGTATCAATTCATTTAGACGTAAAATTCATCGAAAACTTTTTATTTAAATGATATATTAAATAACGAATACTTGTAACAACATTAAAATAATTATTCTTATCTCAACTAAAGTATAATAGCATTCGCATGGATTATTGAAATACATTGATTTTAGGTGGATTCTAGTAATAATCCATTCAACAACTCGTAAGGTTAGTTCCATAATACATTTATTCTCAAGACTACACTACCTCACACGTAACACTTTAGTCACGCCTACCACTTAACGATATATACTATTAAATGATACAAACAACTTTGCCAAATAGCTCGTAAATCAAAACTTTACGTTTTGTTTCATTAGTGACATACACACATGAATTCACCAAAGTTACTCCATGTAATAAATAATAAGTAGGAGAGGGGATGTACAAGAGGATTTTGTATAGAAGGGTATTATTGGGAAAATTTCATGACATTTTGGGTGTGAAGCACTAAACTTTTCATATGCCATCTTAAAAAAACATAGGAAATTACTAATGTAGCCACCTCTCCTCCTTAATAAGATAAGATAGATTAGAAAAATAAAAAAATATACATGTATATGTGTAATTTTATTTTTTTATTTCTTTGTTTTTTATTTAATCAATAAAATACGAAAATTAATAGAAAAGAAAACACTTCAACATGGACAATGGCTTAGATCCTATGCAAGCTATCAACTGGAATGTCCATTGACCGTGGTACTGAACGAAGTACGTGTGAAAAGATTGAATCGCATTGCGTTTAAATCGAGTAAATGAAATCACAAAAGTTGATCTTTTGTATGTATAAATAATGAGAAAATATAACAGGGATTTACTCACATAGAAGAAAATGTATGTATAAAATATGCACTTATAAAATATAGTATAGTATGTAGTTGCGATTGAAAAGACAGATATGTAACACCCGCCTCTAATATCATCAAATATTGTCCGTTTTGCTCACTAGAAGCTCACGGATTTGTTTTAGCTTGCCTTGGTGAAAACTTCATAGGTGGTCACCCATCATGGAATTGTTGTCACTCGAGCACGCTTTACTATGGAGTTTTCATGTGTTCCACAAGAATATGCGCCCAAAACATGTTGGTGATTTATGAGGCATGGCATTACTTATGAACCAAGATCTCTCCTGTCCACGGACGATGTAGAATATGTCTAGGGTGCTACAAAAATATGACGTGAATCGTGTAAATCACGTACTCAGTGACTTGCGTGGGAGATATAGCAAAACAATATTGTAGTTGAGAAATACAAGTGTAACATGATGATTTGTGATTAAAACATTGATTGCATGAAATTCGTGATACAGTGGAGAAAGTAGTTATAGGGGGTGTTTGGGATTGATTATTCAAACAGATTATGCGTTTTGAAAAAGCAAGGGTGAAGCTGCTTATAGATTATTGCGTTTTGGTAGCCTAAAATACTGATTATCTGCGTTTTCAAAACACAATCCCAAACACTAAAAAACGGATTATATGCGTTTTGAAAACACAATAATCTAAAAATCATATTCAAAACGCAATCCCAAACACCCTCATAATGCAGCATAAGGATAAACAATGTTAGAGATTAACCAAAATTGAGAAAGTTCAATTCTAGAAAATGACTTCGTAAGTACACACTTTGGTGTGTTTACAAGAAATCAAGTTGAAAATTCGTACGCAAGAGAAATCAGGTTCGCGAGTTATATGCAAATGTGTTCCAAAATACCGATAATTAAAAAATGTGGATTAGAAAAGTTTACGAATACGACATTAGTGTTACTGAAAATAGATTACAAGTATTAAGGAGAGAACGAGTCACAACATTGAAGGTAAAAGGTGTTGTGGGTAGCACGTATGTTTAGTGCTTCCAATTATCGTAAATAATTGAGTTTCCAACGATCAGCCATAACGGTGATCAAAATTTAAAGCGAGTTGCAATATAGGTTTCGTATTCCTTTTGATATGCTAGGTGAATAATCAACTAACTAAGGTAAAGGTTTATGAGTTGCTTGAGATAAGTATAGAATATGGGTTGGTTTGAGTTGATCTTATTGATAACATATGGGAGGTATGGATAAAGTGTGCATATAGGGTTAAGGATGATCTCGGATGTTTTGACGAGTTTGAGAAATTAATTTTTTTGTATAAAAATTCCTTTTAACTTGTAAGTTAAAATCTTCATTTCTCCTATTAAAGTAGAAATTTTCAAATTTTATGAAGTGCTTTGAGAAAATCCAAGTATTACCCGTTAGGATTTGGGTAAACTTGAAGCCCTGACTATTATAGTCAGTCAGTTGATGATCTTGCAAACTTTGTAAATCATTTGATTACACGAGTGTAAAAATCATCAAGGCACCTTTTGAGATCAAAGTGTGTTATCCTATTCATAGCAGTAGGTATGGCATGGTGTAATAACCAGGCAAATAGGCTCCTCCATAGCTGGACAATAGGATTTTGTGCTTTTGCGAGGAGGTAGCACAAAGAATAGTTTATCAAGGCAATCATTTTTAGAGGGTAGTGTCTGGTCCGTGTTTTGTAGTTAGGTACCTATGCATGAGCTCAGTCTGATCAAAGGAAGCTAACTGGTGATAGTTGGCTATGGCTTAGGAAGCTTGGTGTAGTCAAGTTGCTAAGTTTTGTAATATTGTAGTAATAAGTGTTGGGTAAGCATGTATAGTGTTACAGGTATTATGGAAACACGAGGGGTACTCAACAAAATTTCTGAGGGTAAATACGAGGGGTTCTCAACAAATTATAGACTTGGTGTAGTGGTAGTTGTTAAGATGTTAAGGTGTTGGATTGGGGAGGACACGGGTTTGACCTTGATTTTCCAATCGTTTTCTGGGAATACAAATGGTTTATGGTCTAGTGAGATACTGTGAGATCTCAATTTTATCATATATACAATTTTAGTCCTTAAAAAAATTTTATTTTTTTTTATTTTCACTTCGAGTCCTTATAAATCAAATTATTTATTTAATAATAAAAATCATCATTTAATCATCACATTTTATTTATTTATGTATTTACTGTTTTTTTTAACCCGAAGACTCGTTCGCGAATATATATATATTATTCAAACAAATAAGTAAATAATATATTTTTAAAAGTAAATATATATTTTTTTTCTTAGATAAAAAAATTGTTGTTTATATATAAAACTTTAAAACTCTTAAAACCCACTAGTTCAATTGCCCCATCTTTAAACCGTAACCCAACCCAATGGCAACCTAATGAACCAGCCCAACACCAGGCCCAATCTCATGGTCCAAACCACTGTAGCCTTTCCCATCACCCAACTCCATGTAACCAGGTCTCGTTCGACCCGATGCAAGGCATCGACCGCAACAACCTTCAAACGCGTTCAAAACCCAATTAAATCCCGGAAAGTATGCTCCAAACCATGCTCTCCATTCATAAATTAGTTAAACGTGTATCAAGGTCGAAATTATGGTTAATTGATCTCATTTATTTTCAGTTTATAAGTTTCCTTAACTCAAAATTCAATCGGCCTATATAATTGATCCTATATCAATTCCTCTCACCCGAACCTTCATAATTGGCCGACTAAGGATACCCTTAAGAATAGGAAAATGTGAGAGGAATTGATCTAGAATCGGTTATATAGGCCGATTAAATATTTGAGTTAAGGAAAACTTATAAACCGAAAATAAGTGAGACCAATTAACCATAATTTCGACTTGATACCCGGTTAACTAAATAAATGAATGGAGAGCTTGGTTTGGATCATAATTTTCAGGATTTAATTGGATTTTGAACGCGTTAGAAGGCTGTTGCAGTTGATGCCTTGTGTCGGGTCGAACCAGACCGGTTCCATGGAGCTGGGTGATGGGAAGGCTGCAGTGGGTTTGGGTCATGAGATTGGGCCTGGTGTTGGGCTGGTTCATTGGGTTGCCATTGGATTGGGCTATGGTTTAGAGATGGGGTAATTGAATTAGCGGGTTTTAGGAGATTTAAAGTTTTAGATAAACAACACTCTTTTATCTAAGAAAAAAAAATTATATATAGTATTAATTTACAAATGGTTTGTGCATCATGGTCTTGTACAATATACATAACAAGTGTTTTGTGTATTAAAGGGTTGTACATTTGCTTTGTAGGTAGTACCCTATTTGTTTTTTCCTTACTTTTTTTTTTCATTTTTAACCTTAATACTTTTCATGTTTTACATTTAATCCCCTACATTTTTTTTTACTTTGAACTTTATCTCATGTATCTCAAAACATAATTTTAGTTTTTATGTTTCAATCCAAATTTTTTCGAGTTGACATGCCGCAACGTGCGTATGTAGTTCAAAGTTTTTACCTCTATTTTTCCCGTCAAACGATGACGCTGTGTTCTAAGTTTCACTAATTTTTGTTCATTATCGCGCCGCAACGGGTGTGTGCATGGTTCTCCATTATTTCGGTGTTGTAGGTTGCTGGCAATAGTGTGACATCGATGCTACTTGGTACTTATGTCATCCGCAGCAACGCGCGGAGCTTAATTCTAGTATATATTTATTTTAAAAATATAAATTAAATAATTTTCTTATTTGTTTGGATATATTATTATATTGTATATATATACAATTTGCAACATGGTCGGCACTCACTAAAAGCACTGTAGCGCTACAGTGCA
>JAUTDX010002572.1:0-40647 GCA_030844895.1 Ambrosia x helenae | reverse complement strand
CATCGTAGATTACAAGGCAAGTCTTGGGCATTGATTGCGCTCATGAGTTGGGTTGTTGCACTCGGAGCATATCCATCCATGTCTTCAGTGAATGAGGTGGTACAGTAGGTTGTTCGGATCGTGGTTTAGCGGTGCGACGACATGTTTTGGCTAAATGACCATATGTACCATGTTGGCGCATATGCGGCATGGTGTGTGAGTGGGATGGTGGAATTTACAACTCTTGCATAATGGATGGGTTCACTGGTACTTCTTTTTTTTTTTTGGTGTTGTAGGAGTTGTCGAAGTGTGGTTTCGTTTGAGGTTTTTGCGTTTTCGGATCCTTTTTCGTTTGTTTGGTAGGGGTATGGGTAGAAGGTTTAGTATCTACATGGTTTGTGCTGTCCTGGATGGTATCGTCGGGGTTTGGAATTGGGTTTGTTGGTGTCACTAGGTTAGGGAGAATCTTGACTAATTCTTGGGCAATAAGACTCGCCAGTTGGTTGAGATCGATGTTGTTGAGATGGGAAGACATCTACGAGAATCATACATGAGAAGATTTGTATAAACGTTTTTAAACAAAGTGACTTTTGAATTTAGGAAATAAGTTACTAGAATTTTGGTTAACAATGAAAAGCTTGCGGGTAAGATTAGATCGGTGAAATTGATGCAAATTTAGATAAACAAAATAACATAAGCTCAAGTTGTTCTCATAGATTAGTATGCAAGTTCTAGTTACACGTATAGTATGCAAGTTCACATTGTTAAAAATAGCATAACACGTATGTATAAGCAAGTATAGAGCACATAGTTAATCATAAGGAAGTTTCGATTCGTGTTGGTTTTGCGATTTATTAGTATCGTTTGGAGATCGCTAGAGTAGCTTGAAATGCGAGTCTTGAGATTGTATGCGAGTAGAAAAATAAATAAAAAAGTAAATCGAATATATGTAGTGAAACATAGCATGAAAACAACATTGAAAATAATATTAACATAAAATGAGAGGCTTGTTTTAAGCAAGCAATTGGAGTGTTCCGGAACGGAACTAAGACTAACCAAAGTGGTTCGAATTTACCTTTGAGTTTAAAACATGCTTTGGCTTAATAGGTGGAAATACTCTCCCCGAAACTGCGGTTAACGGTATTCACCCTTCCAGTTACTACATGTTTCTTGTCATTAGTAAATTTGAGACTTTAGCGAGATTAAAAAAAAATATCAAGGATTGAAACTAGTCGCTAAGTTGTGGATTTCACTCCTATCTTAGCGAGGTCGTTTCTTTGAGTGTGGTTTGTACACTTTGTCCAATGTGGTAAGAAAATTAATTCCAACCTTCAATTGGTAAGTGTCCACTAGAACGAGAATTGTGAAATTTCCACCAAGGTGAGGACATCACTCCTATCTTGGTGTAGTTTCAAAAACACAAAGATTTCACGCGGATTGAAAGTTATCACCAAAGTGAGGGTTTCACGCCTATTTCGGTGATTTCCTTTCGTTTGTGTTATACGAGGTCTTCGAGTGTAGAGTAGTCCACAAATAGAAAGGTAAATTTTAAGGACCAAGAGAATGGAGTAGAAGCAATTAGGGAGCACAAGTATATTAAGCATGATAAAAGAATGGTCAAATAGGTTCCTAACTATAGTCTAGGACAATCATGGAAATTTTCCTAAATCCCTATAGTCATGGCTCTGATACCAATCTGTCACACCCCAACCGATGGCGGAATACATCGGGGCGAGACTTGGATAGATTGTTCAAAGACTTCATGACACTAGAATTCATGACATATAATTTAAAGATAAAATTTCATTCATAGCATAATCATTGTCTAAAAGATAACAAGATACAAATTGTTTCATAGAATGGAAAGTACAACATCAAATTATAGAATTTAAACTAGCGTGTGTTTCTAGTCCAATCCTAAGTAGATTCTTGAATATCCTGCATCAAACATTTCCTGCAACATGTATAAAATATCCGTCAACACATAAAGCATTGGTGAGCATACTAGTTTTGGTTTACATACGTAGTAATTAGAATGATTTACTCGAATCTCATACTATAGCATTGCACATACAAACCATACAAAGAACATAACTCAAAACCGCGAGTACCACTGCATATACCTAACATATTCATGCTAGGTCCGTTTCTTTCTTAACAATGACCCATAAAGGGGGCGGGGTGCTACTCCTATAGCGCTATACATGTTAAGTGGGCTAATAATAGTTAATGAATTATGGCTAAGTATCAAGAATCGTAAGCATGGAAATAGCATATAAGTATGTTTAATAGATTGAGCATGTGTATTTAAGAAAGAATTAGTGTGTTTTGCATACGATACATGTTGGTCCAAAAGTGATAAAAGAAAAAGGGGACAAGTATGACTCACCTTTGGGTGCGTCTTGATATAGTTCCAAAGATTAAGTCTTGGAGAGATTAAGCTTTAGCTCCGATTAACTAGAATTAAGAATTAAAGTCTTAGGTTCGAGTTTAGATTATAGATTCACGAGAGTCATACAAGCCTTTTAGGCAAACCAAGCACAATTGCCTTTAGGGCAATCCGGATGGTCATGAGATTAAGTTAGACCAAGCACAAAATCATCATAGATGATTCGGATGGTATAAGGTTTAGGAATGTGAATCCATTTGATGGTTCATGTCATAGCCACTTCGTTTATGGAATAAACGTGGGTTTTGGACACGGATTTCCCCTTTCTAGTGTGGATAAATCCGTAGCACAAGAAGGGTCAAGAGAGTTGGTAAGGTAGGGTGTAACCACAAACCTTCCAAAGATTAATAATAGGATAATAAGATAGAAGATTGAAAGTAAGTTTATAATAATACATAGTATAACCAATACCATAGCACAAATCCATCTAACATTAGATTGTTAGTGGACTTGGTTGGTCCCTTTAAACAACTTAGAACATAAAAAACAAATCAGAAAAAATAAACACCTTTTGAGACCTCTTTTAGGTGCTCTACCCTTATCACTCTTTTATGGATAATTATGGGGAAGATCCTAGAGGTTTCTCCAGGAGTTTTGGATAGAAAAGAGAAGGAAAAATAGAATGAAAGTTGAAGTTTTAAGCCAAGAAACTCACTGATGCAAAACAGGAAGTTGGCTTGAAACTTGAGGATTTGAGAGAGATTTAGAGAGTGATTTAGAGTGAGCAAAGAGTTAAAGGGTGAGGAGGAGGTGTATTTATAGGTGGGTTAAGGTGGTTGGGTATTAAATAGAGTTATTAGGGTGGTTAGAAGGAGATAGGTGGGGGTTAATTTTAATTGCTATAGGATGGTTCTATTTGTTGAATGCTACTGTTAAGGCATCGACTTTTTTTTAAAAAAATAATACAACGAACGAAACAACATATATTGTTGTTTGTTGTTGTTTTGTTTAGAGAAACAAAAAAAGTCAACATCACTAAAGTGACGTTTTCACTTTTTATTTTTTTTTAAGAAAGTATTAATATTAAATATATATACATATGTTTTATTTTAAAAATAAAATAAATATTCTTAACTAATTGAGTTTCTAAATTGTTTAGGATAAATTATAATGGCGACTCGTCAAGAATTGGTAGGAGTAACATACAAAGAAGCGAATAAAGGCGAATTGGAATTTGTTAACTATAGAATTTAAGATATATGTAAGAGTAAAAATAACGCGATGTTACAGAACTTATTGCTCACGAGTTGAGCGAGAAACAAGCCAAGCTTGAGCCTTAGCTCTCGTATGATAAACATCTTCTAGCTCCATTCCTGTATACAGATAGCTGACTCGGAACACTTTTAGTGCAAAATCGATAAAACAATTTACAGATTTATGTCTTAAATATACATTTTGTGCAACTTTCAACCCATTCAACCCATTATGCTCTTTTTAAATGTTTTGACCTTTACCAGAATAAAAACACCACTAAAGTCATCCTATTTATAAGTAAACTAACAAATTAAACATCAATTTAGGCATTGGTTACTATGAACAACTTCCAAATGTATACACATATAATGAATCCCAGATGGACCCTGGGATGGAACTGAGTTAGAAAAAAGTTATCTGGTCAATGGTAGGAGCCCAAACAACAGAACAAGGTGACTGTTCCAAGTTCAAAGGAGGAAACGTGCCGCATTGTTGCAAGCGCGACCCAGTTGTTGTTGATTTACTTCCATGAGTATCATATAACCAGCAAATCGTGAATTGTTGTAAAGGTGGAGTGGTTGGTACTTCAAACCAAAGTGTAAAACTGTCCAAGAACTTCACTTTGCTGGCCCAGGGGTGGGCCAGCTACAATCGCCATCTACCGTCTCTTGGACACCTGACCATAGACGAAAGACTCAAGTTTTAAGTAAGTTTCTATCTATCTTTTAGAAAGTATAAAGACTACCAATGTAAATCCTATGTTATGAGCCTGTTTGTAAAGAGTATAGGTGGAAGATGGATGGGTTGACGGGTTGGGCAAGTAGGTCAACACGGTTTTAGTTGAAATGTGTCATATTGTGTACATGTCAAATTGGGTCGAGCCAGTAACTCGCGTCAAAATGGGGTTGGGTATGTAAGCTTAGCTTACTCGATTCGGCAACTTTTACACTGTGTTGTGTTAAATAAAAAAACAAGATGTAGAAGAGCATAGAAAAGCCTTTAAAAGAAGCTGATGCAGAGAAAGTTGATTTAATAAAAAAAAGAGCTAAATTAAAGACGAATTTCATTTGTGAAAAATAAAAGCGAACATCAACCTTTTTGTACCTCCTGAGTGCAACATTCTATAGACATGTCATACACATATAAAAGCTAAGCTCACATACCCAACCCCAACCACACTAGGCTTGTTTATCCATCCTTGTTCAAAAGTAAATTTTTCTTTATAAATCGCTCCATTTTCGTATTTTGTACCAGTGTTGTCGCCTGAAGTAGCTTGGGATTTTACGTTAAATGTTACCTTGTGTTAAAGCTATTTGTATATGCCACCCCCAACCTCAAGAGAAATTCGGCCAAGTAACGTGTGGTCTTAGGGTAGAACGGATTTATATATGCCATCCCCATTTCTGGCAAATGCCATATCCATTTATGACTTAAACTTGTGAAACCCAAATTAACTTTTGCAGACCAAAATAGATTAATATTAGAATAGGTAAACCTTTGAAGAATGGTTTTGATGATTATTGTTGGATTAGCTCTTTATAATGTAGTTGGAAGGTTCAGGAAACTGGCCAATGGATGATGCGGCAATTGAGAAAATTAAAGTTGCTTTCTTGCTAAGGATTAGATAGTGGTAAGTTGATACATATTGTGTTCTTTAGTAATGTATTAAAATATTGTTTCTGATTGTGTTGTAATAATAATTAATAACCTTCAGAAGGATTATGGAATGAAATACTGTCCTTCAGAGGAAGGTGGATGTTTTCTTGTCTGTATATCTTTTTCGCCTCAAAATTTTGCATGAAACAGTCTCGACTTGTTAAATGGACATGGTAAGGGTATAGTTGTTTATCATCATTTGAAAATCAATGAACACTGGTTAGGTTGAAATGGGTCGTTAGGGTATGGGTGGGGTATAGGGTTGACCCATTGACAGCCTTTGTTATTTTTATAAATAGTACAAAAGTACTTTTGATGCATTATTGTCTAGATCTTTGAAATAAATGCATTTAAATTTGAATTCAAGTAACTTTCAACTGGTTTTATGTGTTCCCCTTTTATCTTGAGTTTCTTTCTATTTCACCATTTTAAATAGAAGACAAAAATGTTATTGTGTTGAAAATGTCACCCTTAATAATTAGGTTCCAATATCGAATGATACCACTAAGGTTGGCAAAGCGATGGGTTGCTGCACACCTCTTCTTAGCTTCTATCTATCATGGAGGAAGTGATTGAGCTTATAGTTGCATGTATCTTTTAGAAGGCCTTGCCATTTCCGGCTCCTTGTTCACGGATAGCTGGATTTTTAAGGTTTCATCTCTTCATTTAATTACATTTTTGGAAATGTGTGTATATATATTGTGTGGCTTCACTTGTAAAATGTATTATGAGGTTCATTTGGTAAACAGGTTTTGGAGACTATTATCTGAACATGACTGGATGTTCACTCCTATGATTGTTGATATGAATGAGGATATGGCGCCTGATAATGAAATAAAGATCAATGTAAGTGATCTCCTAAGTGCAAAACAACTTCTCATTTATCTGGCTATTTGTAGGGGGGATAAATTAGTAGACACAGTCTTATCCATTTTACAAGATAAATTTTCGTTAAGTAGAAAGGCTTATGAAGAATGGACAGGAAGTATAATACATGCCATGTAGTTAGCCACACCTTATGATAAGGGTCTTAACTTTAGTTTTTATAAGTTAAGAATTCTTTTTTGCTTCTTATTCCCATTTAGTAATCAATATTGAAACAATTTTCTTAATGCTCAGTAGGTTATTCACGAAAAAAACCGTTAGACGTCACTTCAGTGCAATTATCGGCTCTTAAGAATCTCTTCCTACTCCAGCTATTTTGTGTTGAAATTCTCGTGAACGAGTTTGTTCACACACTTCACTGTCAGTATGTAATATGTAGAGGTGACGATTTGGTCCATTTGCTTGTGATTAGGTTGATTTGTGTATGTTTAATGTGAAAAAGTCAAATGGATAAACTTAAAAAGTTTAGTATATAAAGAAACAGATCGAAAGTTGTTCAACCTGTACTTCTAACATAAAACCATACTCATTTTATTTACAGTTTAATATTTACTTCAATATTCTAATTTTTGTAATGATATAGTTGACACACCAGGTATTAATGAAAAAAAAGTTTGTTTAATGGGTTTAAAATATGTCATCTTGATAATTTAGTCTTGTTTAACCAGAAGGTAGGGTCAAAGCACACATAATTACTCATCCGATTGCTAGGGTCAGAGCACGCACAATCGTACACGTATTAACCTCCAGGTTCATTCACCTAGGAGTTTATTAGATATTGTAATTGCCAAATGTGTGTTATTTACACACAGTGTTCCTAAAGTGTGTGTTAATTTCAAGTATGTTAACGATGGTGTTTCATCCTATCAGTCATAGCTTCAGGCTGCCAGCTTTACACGTTTATCTTTGACTTAAGCTATCAAGTTGAAATGTTTAAAAAGGAAAATTAAGTAGCACCAATGCTACTTAATATAGGTAGTGGTCACAATCTTAACCCATTAAAAATGGTCGATTCGGGTTAAGTTCTCTATAACGGTCGAATGGATTAAAAAACAACTTTAAAGGAAAAAGATGAAAATCGCTCTTAGTATTTCAGCTATGCGTGGGCACCAATGCATGAAACCTCCTATTTTTTTAAATAAATAGACTTTTAACCCATTGTCCGTGTGTCAGTGACACTGAATGCAGCCAAGCTTACAAACTTATATATATAGAAAATCTGAAGTGTTCGAACAACAGGCGCTTAAGTCAGTCCAACCCACACCAAAATTTTTGCCCCTGCAACATCATACGGGTTTCTTGCAGAACAAAAACATCTACAGCTTTTTTCGCTGAATGAATAAAATGTTAAACCTGGAATGGGTTATGGTTCGTAATATGTATCATAATTGAATCTGATGTCAGTCGGGACACCCGCAGCAACGCGCGGGCATTCCCACTAGTAATAATAATATTGAGCAAGCTCATCCTTGGTGTACCACTCGGTGCACACAACCCACTCATCCATAGAATAACCATACTCAATGCTGAGAATGGAAAACGAGATCTCCGGCGGAGGCCGCTCACGATTCGCATCAGCCTTTAGAGGCTGATAGAGAAAAATGGATAGAAACTCTATAGTCAACGACCGATGCGACGGCGAGTTAATGTCGTCGAATAACCGGTCCCACGGGCTAGATAGAGTAATTCATTGTCGTGCCATCTCTGTTGCACCCCCCGGACCTTCCTAAGAGAGTCCCAAGAAATCCCCCCTCGATGCAACAATTTTCTTACCCCGCAACCTCTGAAACCTTTTGTGCGCGTAACTCTCTGCCAGGAATCTGCAGAACTCCCAGTCACGCAGGTCCCCCCGTGCCATGTCGTCGGCCACCCTCACTACCATGGGCTCGTCCTCCTCATCTTCCATAACTGCAAAAGCAAATATTTTAGAAAAAAAATTGGGCAGAGTTTCTTTTGTTTTCGTTCAAACCAGACAATTTAGGCGAGTGGAGTTCACTGCTCTTATTAGATCAAATGTGTCATTCTGTTTAATATATACCACACAAAGTTGTTTTGAATGTAACACAAATGAGTTAGAAGTTTTGCTTGCACCATATAGATGGTATAATCAAATTCTATTACCCTACTTGCCAATGAATTTTACCTTCTTAAATTCGCGATCATGTAAATTATTTGAGTTACATATCTTATATTTTATTTGTATATAAAAACCATGGATTTATGAAAATGTGGGGCCTATTAGAAGAATTATAAAATATGACTTTATGCAAAATTGAATAATACTTAATTAAATTCATTGTCGTGCCATCTCTGTTGCACCCCCGGACCTTCCTAAGAGAGTCCCAAGAAATCCCCCCTCGATGCAACAATTTTCTTACCCCGCAACCTCTGAAACCTTTTGTGCGCGTAACTCTCTGCCAGGAATCTGCAGAACTCCCAGTCACGCAGGTCCCCCCGTGCCATGTCGTCGGCCACCCTCACTACCATGGGCTCGTCCTCCTCATCTTCCATAACTGCAAAAGCAAATATTTTAGAAAAAAAAATTGGGCAGAGTTTCTTTTGTTTTCGTTCAAAACCAGACAATTTAGGCGAGTGGAGTTCACTGCTCTTATTAGATCAAATGTGTCATTCTGTTTAATATATACCACACAAAGTTGTTTTGAATGTAACACAAATGAGTTAGAAGTTTTGCTTGCACCATATAGATGGTATAATCAAATTCTATTACCCTACTTGCCAATGAATTTTACCTTCTTAAATTCGCGATCATGTAAATTATTTGAGTTACATATCTTATATTTTATTTGTATAAAAACCATGGATTTATGAAAATGTGGGGCCTATTAGAAGAATTATAAAATATGACTTTATGCAAAATTGAATAATACTTAATTAACATAAGTAGGGGTGTATGATTAAATCAATTAAAAGGTTGATGTTGAATGACATCAACATTACCTTAAGCGGTATTGTAACATATGTTTTCTTTGTACTTTGCTTAGTTAAGGGCAATATACTTGAGAAGATTCATTTAATCTTTGGAAAAGGCATTTACAAGGCCTTATCGGTCCATGGAGGGGTTGGTGAATCCATTGAACGTCGAGGTATGGATCATGAATCTGAAAAGTTGGTGACTATTATATCATACAATTAAGCAATTAGTTTTGAATGATAAGTTAATGCTGTAAGACTCTATTTAGTTATAGAAACTAGTTTTATTTTTCTTCTTTTGGGTCGTAGCTAGTGATAAGAGGGAAAGCCTCCTTGAGAAAAGACTCATATGATCAAATCTTAACCAATGTGAAAATAAGGGAAAATTAACCGTTAAAAAAGTAATGAAGGCAGTAAAAGAAACACTAGAATTACAACGGAATTTCGGAATTCATTCACTATAAGTTGAAAGAACAAGTTATATTTCATTGGTTGAAGAAAAAAAATCAATTCTATCTCCAAAATGTAATTCAACTTTCAAAAACTAATTATCCCTCTTTAATTTATTAAAAAATTATTGTATATCCCCCAATAAACACTATTCAACTTTTGGCCATATAGGTGGATGTATAATGTAGTTTACTTTTCTTGTATTACTAAAATACAAAATAACTATTATGGTATAGTTATAAAGCCTTTTAAGTTTTTTTTATTAATTTCAATTTTTACATGTGTTTTACTACCGCTTTAACTTAGTTATTCTTTTTTCATGACAAAGTTTTATATTTCGGTTTAAATATGGCTATTTAATTAACACAATTCAACATGTGCACGGTTCAACATTTTTACATATGTTTTTTGTTAGGTTTAAAAGCCCTGTTGTAACTTACAGATCCTATATACTAATGTAATTTATTGTTCAAAGAAGTAAAATAAGTCTTTTAGTATTGATTAATTGAATAAAATATTACTAGATTTATTTGTTTACTTAGCAAAGGAGATTTGTTATGACTACGGCTCTTTAGGTGGTGAATGTACATGCATGGAAAGACATAAATCAAGGGGCACACTCCTGTTTTCTACGCAACTACTAATTAATCAAACGCATTATTATTGTTCAAAAGTGCCTTTTCTAATCATTACGTAAACGGTTTGTTTGTTTTCTTTTTTTTATATCACTTATATTTTCTTTTGAGTGTTTGGTAAAGTAAAGACTAAACACTATGTAATACAACATATATTGATTGGCCGAAGGAAAAGGGTAAAATTTTAGCTCCTTTCAAAAGCTGGACAACTTGTATTTTTGCGTTTAAAGTTCCTTTATTTTTTCTGGAGAAAACATGAATTAATATATGATGAAAAAAAATGGTACAAGATGGCGTACACGACATCATGGTGGAACATGATCGATAACATATTAATTTAGAAATTTTCTTTCACAAAACTATGAGTACGTTGTAGCATAATGATATAAAATCTAAATGTTACTAAAAGTCGTATGTACAGTATTATTCAAACGTAGGCAACACAATATTACAAAACCCATATTTCAAAGCTTGAAAAAAAGCTCCACCTCTTTTGGTGACGATAAAAAATGGAGCCGGTTTCTTTAGCCCGCCGGCTAAAGTGGTGCTGACACTTTACACATGTAATTATTTGATTAGCCAATTAAGGTGAGACGTGGACCCCAAAAGTACTTGTATGCCAGCTAAATTGGTGCGTGAAGAGCTTACTTGTCTTCTTGTGATTGGTGAGTTTTGGCTTGACTATTTCTAAAATATATAAAGTCAATGCTTATTGTGTTAAAAAAATGTTGGTTAAGATGCTCTTTACTGTGGCGATGTGCTTATTTTATCTAAGTTTCAGTGTAAATTTATTTTAAATTAAATTGGGTGTTTGGCAATTTACAAGCCATCAAAGCAGTTTCATTTATTTTTAATGTTTTTCCCTCATACAACGTAAATTTATGAAATTTTATAAAATTTTGGGTTTTCCGGTGCGACACAAGTATTTCACAACGTTTAGAGATGAATTGTTTTTACATGAGATGAATACAAATTGTTGAACACGAGCTTCACAAATTTTTTCCCACATGCCACAAGTGCAAATTCGCCTACTAGTTACCTACTAATTCGATTTTTATGATTTGAAAATCAAAAAACATAACTACTTCATGTACGTGTTAATAGAAGTTTATATCCTTCATTGTATAACTTAAAAACAAGTGTACTTTCGTTGTTTTGGATTTAACCTTGTGCTAAGTTTAATAAATTTGTATTCATGACTTAATGGTATAGTAGTATGATGATTGTCCTCCATAAAACTATTATAAGTTCATCTCTTTGCAAGTTAAGGTTATACGATGTTAGGATGCAGCAGGATAGTTGTTCAACAATAATAAATAAAATTAAAATGCATGATATTCAAATACATGTAAAAGGATTCCAAAATTGTTAGGGTTACTCAAATGACAATAAACTAAAACATGGAAACGAGATAAAGCATCAAGTATAATTTCACATAACCCCCTAGCAAATTCATTATTGACATCACATCCCTTCATATAGTTTGTTGTCTAAGATCGTTAATAAACCTTCTTATGAACTTATCAGCAGCCTCATCCACCTGACCATCTTCATAACCTTGAGCTACGGGAGACTCCTTGAGTCCAGGCAGCGTCACGCTGTCATTTGTCATCGTATTGAGAACCTTAATGACAGTCGGGTCTATTGTTATGTCATCACCATCCTCCACAAACAACGGCGGGTTAGAGTTTGAAAATTGGTTGTTTTGGTGTTTGTTGCGGGTGGAAAAGAGAGAGAGTGGGTAAGGAGGGGTGTTTTGGCAATTGAATTCGTATTCGCCACAAGGTGATTTTTCGGTGATCTTGCCACGGTTCTTCATCATGTTAAAATGAACAAGGAATTTTCTTTTGGAAATACCTCTTTTTAATGTGAAAAATATCGCTCGCACCAAGTTCCATACTTTATTTGTGATTACCGGTATCTTTTGCTCCATTCTTGATCTCTCTATGGGTTTTGAAAGTTGATAAATACTTTGATGAGATAGAGATTGAGGAACTTGATGTTTGCAATTGCAGTTTAATAATGGGAAGATTGCAAGGGTATTTAAAGCAATACATAAGTAAAAGTATGTTGCAAGGAAAGAACAATAAAAAAGCCCCACTTCACACGCAATGTTGACTCTCAATAAAAGTTGGTAATTGATAATTTAGTTTGCATGTTGAAAACAAGTTTATAAAATGGCCCAATAATGCTTTTGCACTTTATTTAAAAAATTCAATCAACTTTTTCGTTTTCAAATATTTTTTGTTAACAATGTTACGTGTTTATTCACATATCGCATATGTGCATGTAGGGTTATAAATGTTATCTTTTGAGCTTAGTTAGTTCTCAATCCTTGTATATGCTACATTCAAATTGCTATGATGTTGAATCATCTAATATTTTTTAACTAGCTAGGTTTTTACCATACAAAGATCAAGGTGGAAATAAAGGAAATTAGTCAGAGGGTGTTTGGGATTGATTTCTCAAAACAACTTTTGTGTTCTGGAAAAACAAGGGTGAAGCTGCTTTTAGATTATTGCATTTTGGTAGCCTAAAAATTCATTTAAAAACACAACCCCAAACACTAAAAACTAATTATTTACGTTTTTTAAAATTTAACAATCTAAAAATCCATTTTAAAATGCAACCCCAAACACCCCCTAAAAAACAGCACAACCTAACACGAATACCTAATTAATTAGGCAATAATAATTACAACTTTTATTTACTTAAAAGAATTCCACACCATTAAAGCATTATACTATGCTAATCCCATGCTTTTGTTACTTAAATAATTCCACACCATCAAACCTTTGTTTAGGGTGTTGCCAACTTTTTTATAATAGCACATCTCATGATGTGATTTTCTTTTGTAATACTTTCATAATGCTTTTCCGTCCTTGTAATAATCAATTGGGAAAGAAATCTTGTGTTTAGGCACGATATATTTATGGTGTGACATTGAAAAGTTGGTGCCGATTTTTTATGAGCACATGACCAATAACAACTTAAAGTGGAAGGCAAACAGAAAAAAAAAAGAAGCCCGAGATACTTAACCTAAGTGACGTACGTAAAGGTTGACAATAATCAATAGAATAAAGGAACTAAAATACATCTTGTTTTTCTTGTGGATTATATATACGTACACAATTTTACTTGTTGCTTGCAATCGTGCGTCTATAGCAAGTTGTTAGCTCAGAAAAGAACATGAACCTGGTAGATAAATCCGAACCTGAAACCTTTCGGCCGGACAGTTAATTGGACGAGTGACTAAGAGTAAAATTAGTTTCATTTTTTTTTTGAATTTGTGAAGTATAAATATGGCATTAGATGATACACACCTGATGTTGAAAATGATTCAAACTAAAGTGTACGTTGCATGCATGGTCATGGGTTGTTATGCTGGCTCCTGGTTCGATGGGTTGTTCCTGATTTACTGCATTCCTTCTTTGAATAAAGTGGACGTTGGAAGCTGTTGAAGATGTCCTAGTTTTATGTTAAGTCTTTTATCTATAAATAGTTTGTAGGTTTCCCTTTTGATGTATCCACTTTCTTTTCGATATCATAATAATAGAGCCAAGCATTTCTAGTACTTGTGTGTTTGTTGTTTAACTGCTCTTGAACCAACACCTGTTACTTATATTGAAAATTTGAAACCAAGTATACTAAAATGTTATATAATCCTAAAAAGTATAATAGCTATATATATGATGACTTTGTTAGAAATTTTAAATTATATAATTGTTAAAAAAGCTGTTGAATATCTATATTTCAAGTCATTTTTTAGTTTAATTTGGGATTAGGTTTCGAATAATAAGTATGTTGGTTGGTAATTTTTAACCACATCAGATTCCAAAACTATAAACCGATACCATGGTATCTGTTAACCTTATGGGTATTGTGTAACAATTACCCGCAACGTGTATGAGAGTAAGTTTGATGTAATTTTACAATCTGATATGGGCTCTGATTACCAAAACTCATCTCATGCTCGATGCATTGTTATCATTAGTATGCTGTCTAATGAACTAGCTAGGTGTCACATGTATTAAGGATATTTTAGCATGTATAAAAATCGAATACAAAAATCTCAATTACGGATTACCTATAATATAATTTGATTTGTAGTCCTGATGAAAAAAATAATTAAACCGATTGATGGTAGGAAGACATGGTAATAATATCTTGAGGTTCTATAGGTAACACAAAACCAGACTTTACATTACTTGGCAAGAGAGTTATGTGACCATGCTTTTGGTGGAAGAAAGTTGAAAGTTCCATGCCTTGATTCACCCATGAACATCCGGCGTCTTCTTAAATCTTCTTTCAGGGATTTCGGCCTTTAATATAAATTTTAAATTTTTTATCACTCACAGTTTAAATAAACAAATAAAAAATATTGTCGTCAAATTAATATTTTCACTCAAATCTAAATTAAATATATATTGTCAGCAAATATTTTCGTACCATGCATGTTGCATAACTATTACAAATTCCAATTGAATCTAAATTTTATTATCGTAAGGGTTACATATTGAAGGCAAACTTTCGTATAACTTTTAGCATGGTCTATTTAATTGTTTATTACATTAACTGCAACTAATGAAGACATACATTCGTATTACTTTCATGTTCATCAAAAATTATAAAACTGTGATCATTATGAAGCCTTGGTCGATTTGTTAGTTTAAATTTATTTCTTCATTTATTTTAGCTTTTTATCGTATATAAAATCAATTTTGCCTAAGGAACTGAAGAAGACATGTAAATTATTAGCCCCGGGGGATCCTGGGTTCGATTCTTGAGTCAGATGAGTTTTACTGATAATTTCATTGTCATGTCTACAGGCGAGTGGGTTTCCCCGGAATTGGTGTTTGACAACTCGGGTATGGAGTACTTGAATTTGTAGAAAGAGTGCCTCGAGAGTGCTCGGGTTTGATTTGTTGGCCGTTAAAAAAAAAGAGAATGTAAATTGTTTTTCAAAAAGTAACTAAAAATATTTAGTTAATTTGTATTGTATTAAATACTAGTACAAGTTTCATATGTTTACTTAGCAATGGAGGTATGCCATGAGCAAATGACCATGGACTCTTTAGTTTAGAGGGTGAATGCATGTACATGGAAAGACAAATCAGGGGGCACACGCCTGTTTTCTACCCAACTTCTAATTAACCAAAAGCAATTTGGTTGTTCAAATTAAAGTGCATTTCTCAATCATTTCAAAAACGGGTTTGTTTGTTTGTTTGTTTTCTTTTATATTTCAATAAGATATTTTTTCATCGTTTGGTAAAGTAAGGATTGTAATATAACAATATATTGATTGGCCGAACACAAAATGGTACCATTTTACCTCCTTTCCAAAAGCTAGACAACTTCGATCTCTTTTTTTCGTTAAACATTCTTTTTTATTTGTTTTCTAATTATTGATTTATCTGTGTATTGGGTTTTAAAATTGTAAAATGATTTTTTGAGATAGGATGTGATTTAATTTAAGAAAGATATTGGGCACAACTAGTTATTTATTTATTAGGTATGTATTTTTGAACGGATAAAGGGATATTGATTATGTGATGAAAATGTTGGTATAAGACGGTCTACATGACATTTTGGTGGGAGATGATCGATCAAATGTTAAGAAATTTTCTTTCACAAAACTATGAGTTGTATGTTGTACAATATTTTTACTTTTCGGCGCGTTTGTGTTTATCATTGCAATGATCAGGGTTGGGTAGTACCAAAGATGATGGTGGGGTTGGATAAGGCCAATGGCTAACGGTGGCATGTACTGCCCTAAAAGCTAGGCATGGTAATGGGTTTGGTTCGGGTTGAATATTGGTAATCCAAAACGCATGCTAGGTTGTAAAACTATGTTCATACCCGACCAATACTAGTCGGATATATGTCAGGTAATTACTCGTCAACTATCAGCATACCTACAAATATTGATTATATCGGTTAGTTTCTTAACAAATACTCGTTGGGATTTTCAAATACACATTTTTCACACAATTTGAATATTTATATAATCTTATATTCTCAATAACTGCAATCAATTAATAATTATAAAAGTTTAAAATTCGTAAAATATACAAATATCATGATATAATTTACAAAAGATAATTTTCATATTCGTAACATACAAATAAACATGATATCGTCAAGATATATATTTTTAAAGAAAGTTTATTTTTCAAGTAATGTACCTAATATAATGAAGTATTATTAAAATGATTAAGGAAAAAACAAACTAAAATTGAGATTAGTTGGAGACATATTTCGGGTAATCAGGACATGTATTACCTAATTCTGTACCCTCATACCCGTGAATTTTTTTTCATTCTCATACTCGGTCTTATACCCATTGGGTTTCGGATATACCTAACCCGAGTGTTTCGATTTCAGGTTGTCCATCAGGCTCAGGTTTTTTATCTTTCCTACTAAAAACAATATCATGGAAAGCTTTTTGGCATTCAAATAGAAATTGTCTAAAACATAAATGTCAAAGAAATTGGCTGCGATATCAACATTTCTTTACATTAACTTAAAATAAATAAAAACCGAGCAAGACTAAGAGAGAGTATTCTGGATTCCAATATTATTGCCGATTGGTTTGCTACATGACTCTTGTTTGTAAAAAGAAATAATACAAATGGATACCAAAATTGAAAGGGTTACACAAATGACAATAACTAAAAGCTTGAATCAAGAGAAAAGATCAAGTGTAGTTCCATATAACCCCCTAATAAAATCACTAATAAGATAACAACCCTTCATTTAGTTTGCTGTCTAAGATCATTCATAAACCTTCTTATGAACTTGTCAGCAGCCTCGTCCACCTGACCATCTTCCAAATCATGACCTACCGGAACCGGTGAGTCAGTTATCTTCAGCTGCTCAACCATAGGCGACTTGGGCACACTTGTCATCATATTGAGAACCTTAATGACGGATGGATCAATTGTTATGTCATCACAATCGTCCACAAATAGGGGTGGGTTAGAGTTTGAAAGACAGTGACGTTTGTTTTCATGTTTGTTACGAGTGGAAAAGAGAGACAATGGGTAAGGAGGAGTGTTCCTACAGCTGAATTCATATTCGCCAGAAGGTGACTTTCGGGTGATCTTACCACGCTTCATCATCATGTTAAAATGAAGCAAGAACTTTTTTTTGGAAATATCTTTTTTTAACGTGAAGAATATCGCACGCACCAAGCTCCATACTTTTTTGGTGATTATTGGGAACTTTTGCTCCATTCTCTCTATAGGGTTTTGAATATTGATTAACACTTAGATGAGAGAGAGCTCTAGGAACTTGATGTTTGCAATTGCAGTTTGATAATGGGAAGATGACAAAGGTATTTATAGAAAAGAAAAGGTACGTGACATGAGTTGCAAGGAAAGAACAAATAAAAAGAAATCCACTACACAAAGCAATGTTGACTCTCAATAACAAAAAAAAAAAGTTGGTCATTGAAATTTGCGTGTGCATGTTGAAAACAAGTTTAATTATAAAATGGCCCAATGCTTTTTGCACTTTATTTAAAGAATGCAATCATGTTTTCCATTTCAAAGAAATATTTTTTAGAAAATGAAACATGGTTAATATGTTGTACACTCACATATGCGTGTAGGGTTAGAAATGTTATTCTTTAGATCGAGCTTTGTTTTTGTTATTACGTAGGGATTCGAAGTTATGATGAATTAAAACTCCTCTTGATATGCTCTTAATCGAGCAAACAAATTAATTCTCAACCCACGTTGTTATATGATATACTCAAATAGGTATGATGATAAATCATACAATAAATTTTAATATGGTTTTAGGGGAAGGGCACTTAAGGTTAAGTACACTAATCCCGACTATTTCCGCTCCGCAACGTTAAAACGAACCCAAAGTATTTTAGAATCACCAAAATACTGGCGGCACTCTAGGATACTTTGCCTAAAGGTATTAATTGGAGGAAAGATGGTCAAATGGCCAAAAGCAAAAATTCCAAACACACAACACACAAACCTTCTCGGAAATGTGTTGCCGTAAACATGAAATCTGCAACGTTGTGGAGTGGTTGGTGGCAGTGTTGCCACGCGGCAGGGTGAAGGTCCGTCGTGTGTGTAAGTGTGGAAAACAAACACACACGAATAACCAAAAGATAAGATGTGACAAACAAGATCACAGACACAGTAAACCGGGTTTTTATTGATTTTTTTGACACTCAAACACAATAAACCCCAATAGATAAATTCGATATATATATATATATATATATATATATATATATATATATATATATATAGGGGATGGATTAAGGGGAAACCCCTTCTTCATAAAAAATCCCCTTAAACTCTATCATGACCATTGATCATAGTTGATCAATGGTCCTTGATTAATTGATTTTAATAATACAAAGCAAGTCTCATTTGTGTGGCTATAAATGATATGAAGGGTATTTGAGTTATTAACCACAATCAAACCACTTGTCTGTGTAACTGACATGCATATCATGTCAACCCTCTCTCTTTCTCTCGTTCAAAACAATTTCAAATACAGAATGGCACCCTCTCTCTCTCTCTCTAAACAATTTCCCCCTTTCTATTATCAACAATCCATCATCAAAACTTTGTTCACTCGTTTCAAAACCAGAAAGCAAGAAAGGAAGATGACTTCCTTTAGCCTGTCTCCACTATGGTGGCGACGACGACGGAAAAGCAAGACGGCTTCACACAAGAAATCATCAAAAAGGTGTGTAGATCCTTAATAGTATCTCAGGATTGTTAGGTTTTGTTAGTGTGAATGTTATATTATCACATAATGTTATATTATCACATATTGTTACATCATTAGTATGATTAAAGTTTTTCAGGAAAAAAAAACATTCTGATCATAGTGTAGTTGTTGTGTCTGATGATTCTACACATGAAAAGGGTGTTTTAAAGGATCCTGGCCCCTCTCAGTCTCCACTTACACAAACAAAACGTACATTAGGTATGAAAAACAAAATTTTGCAAAAAAAAGTAGATCCTTTGAAAAATGTTATAATCTGACTTTGTTTTTTGTTGTTGTCTGGAAGAGTATGATTCTGACACACCGTTAAGTGCATTAAAGAGGAAAAAGAAAGGTAATATATATTTGTTTGCTTTTGTGGTATGTATGATTGAGGGGTATGTTGATTAATGAAAATGCTTGCTGTTACCTTGGTTGATGTGTTTAAAGGGAGCATTGCAAAGGAAACAAAAGGGGCTACAGATGCTAGTACATCTAGAAAGGATAAAGGTGTGTTTTGTTTTATTGCATATGAATACATTGTATTATGTGGTCCTACATTTGTTATGTTGGTTGATTAAGACATCTGTTTGTGTGTAGGCAAAAAAAAAGTAATTGTGATCAGCAGCAAGACCCCTCGGAAAAAGACGAAAGGTACTTTTCGCTTTTGTATATGATAACGTGTGTTAGCCAGTGCCTGCCCAGCGTAATCTGACTGGGTCATCGACGTCTTGCAGGTACAGAGAGGGCAACTGATACAAAGACTACGAGTGGGTCAGTTAGGGTAACACGGTCTGGGTCGAGGGTAGTTGAGCGTGCCACACCAGCAGTTGTGAAGAAAAATGCGACCAGGGAGGCGAGGTCACGTACCGCTGGTAAGTGTAAAAGGTCTGAAAATGTGGAGACGCAGGTTGTTGAACCCGGAAAACAACGTAAAAGGTCCAAAAAGAATGAATGGAATGGAATACGGACTAGGTCATCGCCTATTCAATTTGCTAGGTGCGTGGAAGTGTTAAGTGAAGAACAACGAATGGTTGTGAAGGAGTTGGGTTTTGGTAAGTTGTTAAACTTTAAGATGGACGGTATACCAGCCAAGTTGGGGCATTATGTGGTTGATAATTTCAACCCTGATACACTAGAGATGACTTTCCCATGTGGGAGTATTATCATTGATGAAAAAGTGGTAGAGAAGATACTTGGCATTCCACGTGGAGGGGTTCCATTCAACTCACATGACCGGTTGCCAAAGTACGACGAAGCAGTAGCTAAGTGGCGCAAGAGGTACCCAGAGAACAAGTACGTTACGCCAAAACAGATGGTGGATATGATTCAGAATGAGTCTGAAGGAGCTGATAGCTTTGACTTCCGTCTAGATTTTCTGATGTGCTTCTATGTTGTGATGATTGAATGCCACAAACAAGGTAGTTTGAAGGATTCAACAATTGAGTATCTGAGGGATAATATGGATTTTGCGAAGGTCGATTGGTGTGGCATCTTAGTGGATAAGCTTAGGACTTGCAAAAATGGATGGAATAGAGATTCCCAATAGACACCATTTGCTGGGCCCCTCGCATTGCTGACGGTAACATTGTTGATTAAAAAAACTTGCAAACTGATTTTACATTTTGTGTGTTTATAACATGTGTTAGTACAGTGACTAACATCTGTTAAACTGCAGCTTGTGTATGTGGATTGCGTTTCATGCGAAGGGATTGACGTTGATGATTCTGTATATCCAATTACATTCTGGAATTTCCAACGGCTGAGAGAAAGGGAAAAGTTAGATTTAAAAATGGTGGGTTTGGAACAGGTAGCTTCATGGGTTTGTCGGAGTGAAAACGTTCAAAGTGGAACAGCCGAACCGAGCATTTAGGTGTTTAGACCTTCTTTACATAAAAAAGTGTTCTTATTATATGATCTTATTGATAAAGAAATCATGCTTTGGTTTTATATTTTACGCCCCCTTCCATCTGCTTCACAGGAAAAAGTGTTGGCAGTTGATAAGCTAGTAGATCTTATGCTGAAGACAAAGAAACGTGTTGAGACAGAAATTGGCAAGTTATATGATCAGCATGCAGACCGGGTAGATGTGATTGCAGTCAAAGGGAAGTATGAGAGCGTGATAGAGGAGTTACCTAAGTGGAAGAATAAAGAAGTTGGAGGTCGTGATACGGTATCAGGCACCATAGCAGGCGTACTGGGAGACTTGCAAATAATGCCGGAAGATAATGATGGCGTAAAACATTCTGCAGCGGACCTTCATACAGATCAAGGGGTTACATCAGACAAAGCTGGTAAGCGGCTGCGAGTTCGATTAACATTGACATTAAAAATAACATAGTCTGATGTCTGTGCATGGCGTTACAAAAAATACACGTGCTGGAATGGAACTTGACATTGGTGCTGGACTAGATGAGTTAAGCACGGGGACGGAAATTTCGCCATTAACAACCCCTATGCAGGCTCGTAAGAAAACTTTGCTGGGCAATGACGACGTTAGTGATGCTAGTCCAGTGGACAGTCAATACCGAAAGATCCTTCACAATGCTGAGAATAACAAGTTGGTTGACAAAGATCTTGATACTGATAAGGCAGTGCGCGGTGGGACGAGGTGTGAGGAAGTGGACCCTGAGGTACCCATTGCCGATGTTCGCAGCAAGGGTAGTGGTAAGTTGTCATATTTATATGTAGCGCCCTTGTATCGATTTAAAAAATACACATGTTACTCACATTTGTCAAATAAAATAGGCGAAGTGTCCGTTGTGAATGAAACGACTAGTGATAAGGTGGGCATGGATACGGTACAGGAACGTGCACAGCCGGGGGGATCCGGCGGTTTTACCAAAAATAGAATCAAGTCGAGGCCAGCCGTGAAAGCCAGAGAGCTAAGGAATAAGAAAGCTGGGGCAAGTGATGTTGCATTAATGGAGGAAGCAAGCAAGGAAGTTCAAGGTCAGTTGGGACTGTTTTAATATTATATGTTGATTGGTAGCTAACATGTGTTAAAACTGGAGTAGTTATAGAAAAATGATTCTGAGTGTAAAAAACGAACGCATGACGTGTATTTTTTTTATTTTTTTTAAGTAGGTAAGGTGTTGGAAGACGACAAGGCTGTTGTTGATCATAATAAACCACCATCCACTGTTGATGTTGGGAGTAGTGTGTCTGAAACTGAAAAAGACGGAAGCATGACTACGGCACATGTTGGGGGACCGGTAACAGCGGATATGCCACCTGATCCGACAGGAAGTAAGTGTTTCTTTCTTCGAGTGTACTAACCCGTGTTATGGGTTGTCATTAGGATCTGATAAAAGCATTATTCATTCAGCCTACACATCTTTATTTATGGCGGCATCCGTGTTTTTTGTTCTTCAATAGGCAATCCAAGAATTGAGAAGCCAGATGCTGATCGTGAAAAATGTCCGTCTGATCTGAGCACTGAGGCACCCGTCCAACATTCGCAGCAGGAGGCGACGTGTGTTCATGACACCGACAAAGACCACAGCTTGTCTACAGGACATGCGGGGCCGCTGATTTCTGAAGATATGCAATAAGAGACACAAAAAAGTAAGTATGTCCCCAGCAAGTCACTAACCTATGTTAATGGTCAGTAACAAAATTTAGCCGTGGTTCATTTTTCCTGTTTTTGTCATGAATTCTTTAGATGTTAATGTTCGCGTCACGTATATTTTTTGACACCTCAACAGATGAGAATGTAGCTGCTGACCCTGATGTTAGTGATGGTGCAACAGTACAAAAAACCCATCAGCCGACGCTGTCAAAAGAAACTAACGGTAATGTTGACTCAGCCTTTTATAAAACGAACAGAGTTTTGGATGGAACTGCTTTTTCATTTCATAATGACTACATTGTAAAATGTTCATTGTAGATGACGCTAGCGAATCTGCATGTTACTCGGGGATCGCGCCAGTGGGTGACATGGCGCCAAATCCAGGTGCGCATGATGACGTAGGAGCGTCGGGCGTGGTTTCAGGACAAGTTCTGCCAAACCAAAGTGCGCCAGGGGATGACTACGAAATGCCAAGTTTTAGTGTTGGACTGACGCAGATTGAGCAAGCCGAACAGGGGATAAACAATGAGAAAGAAGGTGGTGAAGCCATGAATGTTCCTCTCCATGGTATGTTATATGCTATAGTCTGCTTGTTTCGTATGTTAGTTTACTTGATTGTTTAAAGTAAAACTAAAAATTTATTTGATAACAAACAGCGTGCACATCGTCTGAGAAAGCAGTGGAAACACCGTCGCCTATCCCGATGGTTTTGCCTATCAGTTCCTTTGACGCGAAAAGTGGCGTATACAATCTATATGGCGTTGCTAAGGAAGATCAGGATGATGATGATAATCTAACATTGGCAGATAGGCAAAAAATGATTGCAGAATTGGACAAGGGGAAGATGAATCCACTACGGGAACGAAGCGTGACGTACGTGCACAAATCTCCCTTCATCATACGTGGCGTGACCCTGCTGGAAGGGGTGACCAAAGATGACGAAGACGTGTGGGACTACATATGCGTGGATGAAACCTTGAAACATAAGCTGTTTGGGACATATGCTCGAAGGAAAGTTCAAGCAGAGCTGTAAGTTTGCGTATCAAATACTCTATACACCCTATGTCCTGTTTCCTCACATTGAAAGCTTATATCTGGTTGTTTTAACGCAGGGATGGGAAAGGGAAAGAGGTTGACACAACTGGGAAAGGCAAGGAGGTTGACACAACAGTTATGGACGACCCTGATACGCTTTCAAGGTAGGCTGCGAATAGATTGTTTGTTATAATTTACTAAGGCAGTAACGTTAAAGTATTTTAATAAACATGTGTAGGGAGGTGTTGTTTAGAAGTAGTTCTAATGTGGAAGCTACACGTGGTATGTTTAAGTCGTTGAAGCCAGGTCAGTGGGTTGCGGACAGGATAATCGATTGTTGGGTGGAAGTTCTCAATTTCGAAGAAACTTTAAAGTCAGATGACGCGTACCTTCGCCTGTTTATAGGAACCAAAGTTGTGGTAATGAATAGTCGTTTCAATTTAGTTTGTATGTTATGTTATGTTTTGAATATTGTACTTACACCACTTTCTAAACCGCATAGATTCCATGGATGATAAATGATAAGAACTGTGATCCCCAAGCCAGACAGGAAAAGTTTGCAGCTGGCATGAAGGCCGCTATACCAAGTTACCACAAAATCACAGACTTCAGGAAATATGAGATTGTCCAGTTCCCTGTGCTAGAGAGAGGGCATTTCTACTTGTTAGTTTTTGAGCTTCGTAATGTGGCGATAATTCTGATTGACAATGATAAGAAGAGAGGTCGTCGTGGGTTCCGAACAAGCAGCGAGTTCAACAACACGGATGTGCCATATAAATACGTAAGTTTGTTGCCTTCCGATTGAATGTTCCGGTTGTTTAGTATGGTACTAACACGTGTAAATAAACTGCAGAAGCACATGTTTGTCAACTTCCTGAAGGAGATCCAACACCCGAGGGCGAAAGCGGTTGAGGCTGCAGCAATACAGAAGCTTGATGTGGTTTGGGGGACAGCAGGGAATGGAACGGACTGCGGCGTATTTCTGATGCGACATATGGAGCGTTTCATGGGGATGCATGTGCCGTTTGAGTGTGAATTAAGTTCACAGTGGAAGAAAAAAGAAGGGGAGCTGAACAGACTCCGCAAAAAATTTGCAGCCCACATCCTCTGCTCTGATGTTAATACCATGAAAGCGAAGATTGCTCGGCAAGCATTGAGGAAAGTTTAGTTGGCAGCATGGGCAGTTAGAGATGGTGGGAGTGTGGTCGTGGGGGGGGGGGGGTATTTTGATGTTTGATGGTTGTTGGTTGTCATGTTAAGACGTACACTTTATATTATCCCCTACAAATAATGTTTATTTTGGTAAAGCTACTTGTAGGTTTAATTAGGATGATCAGAAACATGTCCTATGGCTAACGTATGTAATATGAACTCGTAGTTATGTGACCAGGTAAGCATGGCATGGAATGTTTTCCTATATATCTAAAAAGGCTTATGGATCATTTATTATTATAAATAATAAAAAGTACCAAACGAAAAAATGCAAACAAAACTCAAACTATTTAAATAATAGACATTGTACTATGACAAGTACACCAAAGAAACTCAAACTATTTAAATAATAGACATTGTACTATGACAAAGTACACAAAAGAATTAATTTAAAAATAAATAATGACATCTATCACCTTTTTTAGATTTGATTTGACATAAAGATTATTGTCACTCTACCCCAAATTAATATTTTTGTATTTTTCCCTCAACTTTTAATTAAGAAGTAGTAGATATGAGATTTAAATACACAAAACCATTAATATGTTTTAATGTTAATAACCTACCAAACACAAACCACTCTCCTATAAAAATGCAAGCAAGATTCAACACATCCATACACACATCAACTAAACCACAAAAAATGTCATCTCCACCATGCACCCCTCCTCCAAAACGTCAGAAAGTTGAAGAAAAAAAGGAAACCTCACCAAAAGATGTTGCCATGCATGATGTGTACCCTACTCAAGAAGTTGGCGATGATCCGAACAACTCCAAAAACAACACGGGTAATGAAAAAAAACCACACAAATCTGATGAGAAAATGATGGTAGTTAAAAGCTCGCCCGAGAGCGTGACCTCGGTCACGCCAGTCGCACCTTGCACTTCTCCTGCGGATTTGGTTTGCCCGGGTGTAGACGGTGACCATGAGTTTTGTGGGTGTCCTTTATGCCCGAACTCACCTGACACCCTTTACAGGTTGGCAACCTACAACCCGTGGTCAGCAGAAGAGACTACCTCACCGTCCGAGATTAGCTTTGAATCCCAGTATGGTAAGTTTTCCCCATGATAGGGAAGTATGGTTGTGTGGTTTGAATGTGGGCTGTTGTGCTTTGGTAAACCGCGTATCGGTTTATAAATAAACTAATGTAGTACCTTTAAAGCTATCCCTGTGTAATAGTTTAGTAGGTTTTAATGTATGATATCGTGGTGTTTATGAAGTAATCCTTCTGTGAAGTCGTGTTGAAACGTAATAAACCATTACTGGTGAGTTGTTGTGTTGATAACTTTTGACCATTGCATACATGTGTTAGTGAAACGAAGACACTTGCAAACATGTGTTGGTGAACACAAAAAAAACATGTGTTAGTGCCCGGGTTGTGCCAGTGTTATGGATGAATCCTCCTTACATGTGTAAGTACAGACGTTGGTATATGTGTGCAAGCCTAG
Source organism: Ambrosia x helenae (assembly GCA_030844895.1). Taxonomy (NCBI): domain Eukaryota; kingdom Viridiplantae; phylum Streptophyta; class Magnoliopsida; order Asterales; family Asteraceae; genus Ambrosia; species Ambrosia x helenae. The sequence continues at coordinate 14,459 of JAUTDX010002572.1, read as the reverse complement.
TTGGCATCACACATATGTTAGTGAAAGTTACATGTGTTAGTATGACTTGCTAACTTGTGTAAGACATAGGTATAACTGTGTAAGCATGAACTTGCTAACTTGTGTAAGCCGTAGGTATAAACTGTGCATGCTAGTTGGCATGACACATGTGTTATTGGTGTGGGCTGTACATAGGGGATAAGTGGGTTACACGAGTTAGCAACGTATTACACAGGCATATTGTTATGCTTACATGTGTAACTGACGTATTACACAGGCATACTTGGTATGCTTACATGTGTAATTGGTGTAGGTATAAACTGTGCATGCTAGTTGGCATGACACATGTGTTATTGGTGAGGGCTGTACATAGGGATAAGTGGGTTACACGAGTTAGCAACGTATTACACAGGCATATTGTTATGCTTACATGTGTAAGTGACGTATTACACAGGCATACTTGGTATGCTTACATGTGTAAGTGGTGTAGCATACATGTGTTATTGCCTGGCTTACACATGTTACCAGTCGTTAACACATGTTAAATATGGATTACACGTATACTAGCTGTTGAAGTGCATTCTGTTTTTGGAGCTGCCCTGTTAAAAAACAAAAAGCTGAAACATTGCATAAGATATATCAAACAACCAACACGGGCTTCATAAAAGTGGCATATCATAAAATAGTTCAACCTACAATTAGGCTTGCAAACATGTCTTTCCAAAAAACAGCCACCATACATACCAACATTACATAAAAACATATATAACCAGTCTGCGCATCGCCTAAGTACTTACGTAGTTGCAACAGTAACTGTGTTACGGACATAACAAGTAGTTGAAGGCCCATAACAAGAAATGTTATAAAGTACGTAACACAGTCCAAAAAGCGCAATTATTTATAAACCTACTCCTTAGGCGTAATGCGATACCTTGTCAAACTATGGTGGCGCGCCAACCGACGTACGTGCTTCCTTCGCTTTCTTCATCGCAGAGACCTTGTCACAGTTTCTTGAGTCATGATCTGTCACATACTTCTTACACTTGGCACATAGACGGGGGGCCTTTTGTATGTTGGCTGGTTTCTTTAGCATCTTTTCACCTGGACCACTGATGCGCCTATTTTTCCCGCATCCCTTGTTTCGGACAACATCCGGGTTAGCAACAACCACTTCACGGTCAATGGTCTGACCAAGTATGTCTTCCATAGCAGCTTCGTCGGACTCCGGTACAGGTGGTGTAAGCGGCTGTTTCGCTAACAAGTTAAGCTTCATCAACCGGAGCTGTTCAGCTAAATCATTAAGTGACTTCTCATTGCTCCTTGCAACATCCACGCATTCGGTCACTAGCTCAAGAATTTCATTCCTAAGGACTGATTCTGGGTGGCTGTCAACCCCGTAACGACTAGAAATTGAGAAAACTTTCTTTGGGAGCAAATCACGCATCCACCTCGTAGCCACATATTTGTCGGGGATACGGTCAACCTTTTGCACCAAGTAAACACTGAAAACATGACGACACAAATAACCAATACGGATGAACCCCCTGCATGAGCATTCAGCCGTGTGATCTAATGGATCGAACCTTACCTGTATTGGTTAACAAAAAAATCCATCAGCAAACTTGTGAAAAAATACATGTGTTAGTGCAAAATAAAAAACAGATTTCTTAGAAAACAGAAATGCTGCAGTTGTAAAAACAGTTATAGAATACGTCTGTTAGTAACGGAACCACAATAAATGTGTTACCTGGTATATGTTAGTAACATCTTTACGACGGTTCAAGTGTGTGACATCAAAAACAGTGACATCCCCTTGCGGAGTGGTGTTCGAAATGTAGCAAGCAAATTTGCCCTTTGTAATCTCTTTATGGACCTCCTTAAACACGTTGTGTGTATACAAGCTGAAAGCATGTTGCTCGATTGGTAAATCCGTGGTAGCAACAAAAACAGTAGACGAAGTCTTATACTCAGCCACCCTTTGGCGATAACGTTGGCTGTCAACCCTCGATTCAAAACATAGCATAAACTGCACAAGCGTGTTGGCGCTGGTAGAAGTCACTTTGAAGGCCGAATTAGAACTCTCGCTCCTTGATGTTGTTTTCATTAGGCAGCACATTGGAATCTCTCTGAAGTAAGCTGGAATCCATAACACCTTAATTGCAAACATGTCCTTCAACCATTGATTATCACCTAGTTCGAATGTTTCGATCAGCGCGTGCCATCGTGATTCAAAGGTTGATGGTTTTATATATATGTTCCACACCAATCGCTGGATACACGCGCGAAAATCGGTTTTATTCAGCAGCTCCCCGGACACCTGTATATGCAGTTAAAAGTTGGTTAGGCTTATAACTAACAATCCCCATAGGGTGGTTATGTATTTAATTCTGTTGGGCGGTTCCAAACAAAGCATTGCGTAAAACACACCTTGAACGGCATTTTCTTCATGATATGCCACATGCATAGTCTGTGGCGAGACTCGGTGAAGACCTGCGGTATGGCTTGCAACATGGCCGGGTCCTGATCACTTAACACTAGCGCGGGCTGTTGACCATGGGCTTTTAAAAAAGCTTGTAACAGCCAACATATGATTCTATTGTTTCATTTGTTATCAAACCAGCCCCAAATGTAACACATTGCTTATGATTGTCGACACTCGTAAACGGAACAAAAATCATGTTGTACCTGTATGGAGGTGGCAGAGAGAACTAACATGTGTTAGAAAATATGCGGATTTCCTTAACAATAAATACAACGCGTAAAAAACAGTACGACAGCTTATACGTGTGTTAATTTCAAGGAATCTCAATAAGGTTGGAATAAAGGCTTACTTGTTGGTGTGGTAAGTTGCATCAAGCGAACGAACATCGCTGAAAGACTTGTAATTAAGCTTGGATATCTCATCCGCCCAGAACACAGAATGTAGTTTACCGTCTTTAACAACAAAATCAAAATAGAAATCGGGCAAGTTGTCAAAGCGATCACGCAACCGTTCCAGAAACACCGTTGAGTCACGATCGCCAATAAAAATCCTTAACTGTTGGCTGAAGTTCTTGAAGTCTACAACAGTTCCATTTACATTATGGTGCCCACCCTTAAGCGACACTAACAACCTGTGTGCTCTAACAGGACCTACCCGATTCAAGCTCATGTTGTGGATAAACTGTTTTGTGGCATATGTTAGTTTCCTTGAAACCCTTTTCAGATCATAGTTACTTGGATCCAATAACGCGTGGTTATGAACATCATTGAAACCCCTAATGGTATAACAAGAACCTTCACTACCGATTGCAATTAACACATGAGCTTTGCAGTTGGTTTGTGTGAATGATCTGTTGTGTGTCCTTAACGACGCCTCATCTAACGTGTCGAATGTTCTCTTCAACTGAGGTTTCCCATACTTTGCACAACGTAAGTACTTATGCGTTGCAATGCCCATCCACACCTTCGTTTGACCCTTCTTAACACAGAATCCAGCATGATCAGCATAATCCTTGTACATCGCCAACGCAGCTTCAAAAGTCGTGAACGATTGGCCATGTTCAGGTATGAACCTCGGGCTAACATTAGGTATCCAAAACTGGGTACCATTAGGTGTAGAAATCACATAATGCTTGTTGGTTCCTGTATCACCTACATGTAACATAAAAAGTAAAAAACACAATAATCATCACCCTTATCATAACCTTTATAAAAAAAACAGCCTTCATACAGCCACATTGTAAAAAAAACAAAAGAAATACGTACACAAACCTTCATTATCAACATGATCAGAAGACGATCCTTTCCCTGCATCAGTTGGCAACCCCATAAAAACACCATCACACCTTTTACCATGTGAAAATCCATGTTCGTAGGTTGCCTCACCTTATAAAAGCACAAACCAAGAAAAAGGAATACATATGTTGATCAACTACATATGACGTAAGAGAGGCACTGAAACTAACATATATATATATACACATCATATGCATATGCATGGATACCACTGCACAAAAAATCAGATCTAAATACAAAAAGGAATAAAAATGTTGGTTTAATCCAAACATACCGTCTGATTCAGATGATTCTACATGATTTACAGCCTAAACAATAGTATCGAGATTCCTTGCATCGATTTCAGGATCATCGGACATTAAATACTCTGAGGATTCTATGTTAAAATCCATCACATTTACTAAGGTGGGTGATTTAATGAAGCTTATTAATGGAGGGTTTTAAACATTAGGTTTGGATGATGGTGATTAAAGGAGAATGTTTGTGTTAATGGAGAAGACAATCCAGATGATAATAATAATAGAGAGAGAGGAGGGAAAAGTACAATCACAACTTGTTGACTATTGTGCCAAATTGACAGCTACATCAAACTCAAAAAGACCAAACTAACCTTCTCAATATAATAGAGGTGGGATGATGTGGAAGAATGTGGACCAAGTATAGGGTTTACTATGTTTTTCATCTAAGAAGGGTTTTTCACATATACTTCCCCTATATATATATATATATATATATAGAGAGAGAGAGAGAGAGTGTGTGTGTGCAAGCCTAATGTTTTGATAATAATAAAGAGGCTAGGGGGAAAACCTAGAGATTAAGCATATTTATATGGTGGGCTTAATCTCTAGACCCAAGGCCCGAAACTCTCTAGTCTATCTATATATAGCCCAATGTAGCCCAATCAATACAACTTGCGATAAATCCCAGCTATAAAGTATACGTATCAACAAAGGGTAGTTGAGAACCACTACCCATGGAGGCCCCCCCCCCCCCCAATAACAAAGACCGGGTTAGGATCAAATACCAGTGTAAGAAAAATAGAAAGTCGTATGCATGATATGAAACGGATTTTGATTGAACTTATTCAAGCGACATTTGAACCGTCTCATCAAACTCTATGATTGTAGTTTTTAGGTTTTGCATTTTTTGGATTTTTAGCTTGTAGTCTTCAGAATTTGTGTTAGATATTGTGTCTTTTTCTTATTTTCTTCATTGTGTCATTTTTGTGATTTATTGTGGTTTTTTCCTTAGCATTGTGTTATATTTCTTGGTATTGTGTTATATTTTGTAACTCTTATTTTATGTTTCGTTATCTATTGTGTTTTTTTATATCTTTCTCCCCCTTCATATTTATTTTATACTGTGTATATATGATAACTTGGCCAAATAAAATTCAATGTGAAAATAAAGGAATCCAAGCATAACACCAATCTTAAAAATAAAACCTATCATAACATAAGTAAATAGAGTGCCTAACTATCACCACATCCTGAAAAGACCTTAACAATTCATTCCTCATTAGGGTGTTCATGAACTGAGCCAGGGTAAGCTCGAGCTTGACTTAGTTATAAACTGAGTCGGCTAGACTCGGATTTAAAACCAAGTGGAAAATCTAAGCTCAAGCTTGGCTTGGTTTCGCTCGAATTTAAAAAGAAAAAATAAAAATGGCTTTCAAAATTCAATAGTCTAAAATACTATTCAATAGTTCAAAATAAGTTCAACTTAATACATGACAAACTAAAATCAAGTTCAACGAAAAAAAAATAAGTCTCAAATTTCAACGAACTACTGTATAAGTTCATAAGCATACAAATTAAGCCTCAAATATGCAATAAATGTTCAATTGTGCTTCTAAATCCCGACCTCTTTAAAATGAAAACCACTATTAAGTTTGATAACTGGAGTACTTAGACAATTATCATTGTGTTACGGTTTATTACAATAATTTGATTAGATGTAAACTCAATCCTATGCACATAATTGATATGCTACTATTAACAACTGTTAAATATATGTAACATGTTCCCCTAATTTTTAACAGTTTTATAATATATTATACGTATATATAAATAATATATATTAAAAATTAGAATTATCCGAGCCAAAACCGAGCCAGCTCGACTCGTTAGGAACTGAGCCGAGCTAGGCTTACTTTCTAACCAATCCGAGCCAGCTCGGCTCAGTTTCAAACTGAGCCATATCGAGCGACTTTCTCCGAGCTAAATCCGAGCGAGCTTCGAACAAGCTCCGAGCCACGATAACATAGTATTCATTTAGTCTCTCTGGTCATTGTACTTAATACATGACCGGGTATTATTGATAAAAGAATCCACGTTATACGATGTTTTTTTTTCAAAATAGTGCTTATCTTTTTAAACTTTCTTACAAGTCACAACTAGCGCTTCTATCCCAAATGGTGGTTCACCGTTGAAAGCTAGGCTAGTCAGGCTGTGTAAGATGGTAGACAGATAATGTTTTTTGGAGCATTTTACAAGTCCCCATTGGAAATGGCAATCATAACACATATTCTGACAATCGCCATTTCAAATGGCAACTATAACGCATATTCTAACAAGTCCATTACTAATGGAAAAAGATGACTACTTTCAATCGCTATTACTAATGGAAAAACATACATAATTTAGAAAAATAGGCACACTAATATAACCAGGTATTCCTGGTTATATTATTGCAAAGCCACTAATTATGGCGATTGGCAGAAAAGTTGTTATCTTTTTACGTTAGTAATGCCAACTTGTTAGAATATGTGTCATAAGTGCCACATGATCGAAATGACGACTTGTACCATGCTTCCAAAAACATTCTCTGTCTACCAACTTACGTAATCTGACTAGCCTAGCCTAGACTTGAATGGTGAACCGCCATTACTAATGGCGATGGCACTAGTTTTGAAAACTTTAGGAGAGAAGCACTAATTGCGAAAAAGTTGTAAAAGATAGCACTATATATTATTGCAAAAATCTCAATTTTTACATGAAGGGTTACAAATAATAAAAAGAGTTTACACTAGAATTTGCAAGATAAAAGATATCCTACTGAAAGGCGTTGTCATGGTGCTAACTGCTAATCATGCTTGGTTACTTAAATAATTATACGCACCATGCACTACCCTTTATTTAGTTTGGATGTTGTCAACTTCGGCCAAAATCACATGCATTATGTGATCGATTTGTTTATTATATTTTGAATCGGCTTTCATAATGCTTCTCCGTCCTTGCAATAATTGAGGAAAGGAATCTCGTGTTTAGGCACGAGTTGATGTCATGACATTGAAAAGTTGGTGCCAATGTTTTATGAGCACGCCAGAAACAACTCTAAATGGAAAGCAAAAAATTAAAAATTACATAATGCGTGACTTAAACATTTAAAAAGCTGGTTATCCTTACCTAAGCGAAGTATGGCATGGGCGAATGATATAAAGGGTCAGGGGTGCCCCGCCTACCTCTTTTTTTTGCGCCGTATTGTAAATTTATGTGTATTTCGTCTAGAAATTTATACGTATTGAGTTCAGTCCCTTCCGTATTTTTGTTCAAGTTTCGCGACTAAAGTATGGATTAAATATGCATCCTAATTTTTGGTTGGATAAAATATACAAAGCTTCAGTCAGTTATGTATGTTTATTTTAAAAAAAACATGTTTGTATTTGTTACAAGCGTCTTATTCACTACACTAAATTATGTATTAAACTATGTACATTAAATATACAATTTATTTATATTGTAGTGGTGATGAAAAATAAATAAATTATATGATGGTATTAAGACACTAAGAGGATGATCAAATGACAAGAAACTTAATGTGTGGATCAAAAGAACAAAAAACATAATGATAAACATTAAATACTTTAACGCTTCTTACATTAATTATTATCACTCTAATTAATTAGTCATCAATAGTTTATCCTACACATTATCAAAATTTGTTCTATACATATCAAAATTCATCCTACATGTGTCAAAAATTATCATTTGGTTATCCTACTCATATCGAGATTATTATACGTTTATCCTACGCATATAAATGTTCATCCTACGCATATCCTACACATATCGAAATTCTCCTTTACTTCAATTAGGTTTTCTTTGAAAGTATATAACTTAAAAATTAATCATGAGTTTCATTTATTGAACTCGATTAGGTGGGGTTACAAAAAGTAAATAATTTATTTAACAGTAAATATATTTATTATATGAAAATTTTCTATTGATTAATATTTATTCTTTTTTTTTTTCTTACAAGTTATTTTATTCTCATAATCTCATTTTAACTTTGTACTAAGGCACTAACTATATCAAGAGGTTCTAGGTCCGGTAATTACACAAAACAAGACTTTACATTACTTAGCAATAGAGTTTTGTGACCATGCTTTTGGCGGAAGAAACAAGAAAGTTGCATATATACTTGCATGCCTTTACTCACCCACCAACCTTCCCGGCGTCTTCTTAAAATTTCTTTTTCGGCCCTTAATATAAGTTTTAACTTTTTTGTTTGGGTCAATGTTGTATTTGTGATTTTCTTTACATTTTTGTACTTCCATAACATTTAGTGTTCTCTAATTTTATAAGGGTGATACTATATAAGTTGCATATATACTCGATGGTCCGTCGACTTTTATATATATATATATATATATATATATATATATAGGGTGTGGTTCAAATAAGAACCATAGGGTAAATAAGAACCATAAGAACCACTTTTTAGCCATTGATCCTAAATGGCAAGATTGTAATTAATTAGAATTATAATTAATTAATTATATTAATTTAGGGGTAATCTGGTACATTTGTAATCCCACTAAAATCTCATTTTTTGTTTATACAATACCATAGTAGATAACTTCCATACGATTGTTAATTATACATTGCCACCAAAACATTGATTAATAATTTCTTAATTCCTATTACCATCCATTCAGATCGATTTCACTATACATGTTATTTTTTCATTGAATTTTTGCTTTTTTATTGATTTTAATGTTTTTTTAAACGTGTGTGTATATATATATATATGTACATTAGTGTATATGTAAAAGTACATTGGTGTACATAAAAGGATTATACATGTGTTTGTACTTATATGTACAGATTTAAACACGAACGTTGATACCATTTTAGTATGTACATTATAATCTCAAAATATAGATATGTGTATTATGATCTTATAAATGTATACTAAGGTAAATTACTATGGTCTTTTTTCAGTGTACATATATTTACCTTATCAAATAGTGTTCTATGAAACCAAGTTTTTTTCAATGTACATACATGTACTTTACTTATTTTGAAATTTAAAACACGCATGTACATATATGTACATTAACAAAAGTATGTTCGGAACATCATCTTCTTCAACGTACATATATGTTATCCAAGCATATCATCTTCATCATACTTGATTAATAATCTCCATTTATATACATAGCGCCATTCAAAAAAAAAATTATATACATAGCTAGTCATCTTCATCTTAAACTGATATGCTAATAAACAAAAATCAATACAAATAAGAAAAATAATACAAGTCATATAATTTCCAATAAGTGGGGATGCGGCATCAAAAGAAATAAAAACAATAAATACTAGTTGAACAAAAAAAGATTTTGGTGAAAAAATGCTTTGGATCGGAAAAAAAGAAAGCAACTTAAAATTACACCCAGACCAAATAATATAGAATATAAAAGTTGATTATAAACACCTAGAAATAAGGTTTCAATGAAAAAAATCCACAGAATGTAATAGAAGGATTTATATTCTCGATTGATGAACAATTTTTGAAAATGATGGTTGATTATAAACACCTAGAAACTGGTTGCTTAAATACAGGGGATCAGTTAATTTTATGTATTTAACTGTTAAAAGAAACTAATTATTGATTAAATAAAAACTATAATCATTAAATGAAAATTTACATAAACACCCTTTAGATCAAAATATAAATAGATGGTTAGGATAGGTTCACAAGGTTTACAACTACACCAAGGGTTCTTATTTGATCTCATTCCTATATATATATATATATATATATATATATATATATATATATATATATATATATATATATATATATTAGAAAAAATTACGTCGTTAGTCCCTGTGGTTTCCTTCTAGTTTCAATGTAAGGTATTAAGGTTTTATTGTTTCACTTTAAGGTATTAACCTTTTAATTTGTTTCAATGTAGGGTATTAGGGACTAACCTAATTAAAACTTAACTAAGTTTGAGGGGTATTATGGTCCAATCACCTATACCCGTTACCAAACCTCCCAAGTTCCAGCTGTTATCCTCGTTGCCAAACGCCCCTTTATTTTATCCCTCCTTATGAACCAAACGCCCCTTCTTGTCTGGACAACAAACGAGAACACACAAACACATGTGTGTGCTTCCTTAAGCTTCTGACCATCAGTCACCGCCGGTCACCACCTCCGGCGCCGCCGCCGCCTCCCTCTTTCTGGTAAAGCTTCTCCTCCCTACCTCCGCTCGATCTCCGACCCACCACCACACCCTCCAACCATCACCGAAACCTGCAACCAAAACATCACTCTTCACCTCCGCCTCCCACCCTAACCAGCTCCCACCTCCGGACCACCAGCTCCTCCACCACCCTCCGACCCAGAACCCTAACCACCCCCAGCCCTATTCCGCCCTTCCACACCTGCAACCAACCACCACCAAAGGAGGAGAGGGGGAGATTGAGAGAGGAAGGGATAGTGTAGAGAGAGAGAGGTCAGTTTTAGAGATAGAGAGAGAGTAGAGAGAGAGACAGATTCATCTGATCTATCTTTTTATTTTATAAAAAAAACAAAGGCTTTGTAATGTTGGTTTAAAAATATTAAAGTCTAAGTTTTAAACAACTGATCCCATAGATCAGATGGTTCCTCCGGTTTGTTGTGACACAAAGGTCCTGAGTTCGAGTCCTTTCAGAACTGGTTTCAACCCAAAATTTTTAAAAACTGAGTATATAGGTGATTGGACCATAATACCCCTCAAACTTAGTTAAGTTTTAACTAGGTTAGTCCCTAATACCCTAGATTGAAACAAATTAAAAGGTTAATACCTTAAAGTGAAACAATAAAACCTTAATACCTTACATTGAAACTAGAAGGAAACCACAGGGACTAACGGCGTAATTTTTTCTATATTTTATAAAAAACACGAAGCTTATTGGGGAAGTTTGGTGTTTCTATGGGCCGTGGAGGCCTCGATGGTCCGTGGATAGGTTTTTGGGATAGGCCGTGGAGGCCTCGACGGCCCATCGTTTTCCATTTTTAAGGCCTCGACGGCCCATTGTGGCGTCCACCGCCCTTGAGAACCTTAAATTTTTTTTTAGCACGTTTTTTGTATTTTAAGCTTAATATTTGTGTTTTTTATAACAAATAAAAAGTAATTTCTTCTCATAATCATTAATTAGTGTACACAATAATTTTTTTTCCGTTAAATATTTTAGTATACATGATGAAAACAGTAATATACGATAAGCTAGGTTAAGTCGAAGTATTGAGTGGTGGAACATCAACCCTTTGTATACGGTCGCCATATATCATGGCTTCCATCTCATTATCATGAATACATTACAGACATTCAAAATGTCCGTGGAGACGGTAACTGTGGGTTTCGATCCGTAGCTGTGGGTTTAGGGTGGAAAGAGGATATGTGACACTTCATCCGCACATAGCCGTAGCCCGTTAACCAACCGGACTATTCCGACCCAACTGGCCTGTTAACCAACCGGACTATTCCGACCCGACAGGCCTGTAAACCAATCGGACTGTTCCGACCCGACCGACCCGTTAACCAACCGGACTGTTCCGACCCGACCGGCCCGTTAACCAACCGGACTGTTCCGACCCGACAGGCCCGTTAACGAACCGGACTGTTCCGACCCGACCAACCCGTTAACGAACCGACTGCTCTGACCCGACCGGCCCATGAACGAACCAGACTGTTCCAACCCGACCGGCCCATGAACGAACCGGACTGTTCCGACCCGACCGGCCCGTGAACGAACCGGACTGTTCCGACCCGACCGGCCCGTTAACGAACCGGACTGTTCCGACCCGACCGGCCCGTTAACGAACCGGACTGCTCTGACCCGACCGACCCGTTAACGAACCGGACTGTTCTGACCCGACAGGCCCGTTAACGAACCGGACTGTTCAGACCGGACTAGGGATGGCAAACAAACCCGAGCCCGACGGGTATACCCGAAACCCGAAGCATTTGGGACGGGTATACCCGATACCCGACGGGTATGGGACGGGTTTTGGTATTGGAAAAAAAATATTTCGCGGGTATGGGACGGGTGTGGTATTAGGTGATACCCGACCCGATTACCCGAAACTAAATACCCGTTTACCCGAAATATATACCCGAAGACTTTTAAGTTTTATATATAACTTTTCTTAACTATTTTTAGTAATCTTTCATTCTAATAGATTCATTATTTGAAAAATAAACTTTTCGTCTAAAATATATATTCTAATAACATTATTATTTATATTTATATGCTATGAAATATATAAATAATTTTCAAAATTCATACTATAATATATATTTACATATTAAATGTTTTAAAGATTATTATGGTGATGATAATATATATGTTATTTATTACAATTTCATATATTCTAGATTTTTTTTAACATAAGACTATAAAAGAATATAAAAAAAAATACATGTCAATACCAACGGGTATACCCGATACCCGCGGGTATGCTCTATACCCGACGGTAATACCCGACAAAAACCTGACGGCTAATGGGACGGGTATGGTATGAGATTTTATAACCGGGTATGGGTATGGTATTAGCCAAACCCGACCCATACCCGACCCGTTGCCATCCCTAGACCGGACCGGCCCGTTAACGAACCGGACTGCTCTGACCCGACAGGCCCGTTAACCAACCGGACTGTTCCGACCCGACCGACCCGTTAACGAACCGGACTGCTCTGACCCGACCGGCCCTTGAACGAACCGGACTGTTCCAACCCGACCGACACGTGAACGAACCGGACTGTTCCGACCCGACCGGCCCGTTAACCAACCGAACATTCATATTCACATCCATATAAAAAAAATCATATTATACGAATAAAAAAATAACATTTATAAAAAACCAAATTTTTATATTCACATTTCTAACCCATCTTAAACATCCACACTACAATTAAAAAAAACCAAACAATCATTATTCAATCATTGCCAATGATTACTAATTATTGGAAGTGTATTAGGGTTTGTTGACGGGCCGTGGAGGCCTTGATGGCCCGTCAGTTTTGTCGTTGGGTGCCTCGATGGGCCATGGAGGCCTTGATGGCCCATATAAGGTTTGTAAATAAAAAATCCTAGTTGTGTAGGTTGTGTAGATAACCAAAGCCTTTTAATAATAACATTCTAGCTGTTTGCAACTCAACTTTAAACTAGCATACAAAGCGTTCAGAAACTTTCAAAGTATATTACGTAATCATTACTACATTGGGTTGTTTGATATGCTAGTACGAATTGGTTTCCTTTAAAGGACTAGCTTTACGGTAAGAAAGAAAATGTAATTATTTAACATCACATAATTATTATTGGTCCAAAGCAAAAGAATACGTCAAACCAGTACTAGTTTATTCTCTTTTTTTCAAAAGGTTGCTAGCTTGGTTTGAATTTTCTTTTTCCCATTGTATTTATGAAATATGAATCATCTCAGAAATTAATAATTTTGGTATGAAAAACACATTCGCCTAGCTAGCAGAACTGATAAATTTTAACGTTAGTCAATCGGAGATGATGATTGGCTGGTAGTTAGACATTTTGGTATGATCTAAAATTTATCAAGTGTTTCGAGTTTGTGTTGGAAACATGATGTATTTGATTTGTTACGACTAGCAACATCTCAAAAAAAGATTATAAAAAATAAATTTAAAAAAAGTAATAAAGGGGGCCTAAGCCAGTGATTGCAATATTTGAACTAGTTGTAATGCTATGTAAATCATTACGTGAGAAATGTTGTATTAAGGCCATGTCGATAAATAAATAGAGGAGCACATCGATGATGATGGCCGCGACGGTGGGTGCTGGTGGTATGCGACAGCGACAACGAGTGATGGTGGTGAAGACAGCGGTGGTGGACGGTGACGAGGACGATGGCGGGGTGGGTACGTGTTGGCGACGGTGGTAGGTTGTGGTGTCGGATGACTGGGTGGTGGGGTTTGTTAATAAAGGTTGAAAAGGGGAATGAGATGGAAAAAAGGGGCGGATAGAATGATTTATAAAGGAATGAAATGCATTGTGTAATGGCGATTCTATTTCATTGATCAACCAAACATTTTTTTTTCATTCCACAGCAATGGTCCATTCCATTCAACTCTTATTCCTGCATACCAAACACTAGGACCTTACATCCCCACGCTTAGAAACCAACTCGCCTTACTTTCGAAGTGGTAGTGTAAGAGGAAGGTGGAAATTAGTGACATTCTATGGTTTCATGTTATTGCCTCAATACATCTTACGTAAAGTTGTGGAACGTTGTCCCATTAAGTAAACCATGACCGGTACTTGTGCCACAATTGCTAAGCTCGAATCTGAGTTAATCGGGTCAAATGTTCACCTTTCTTCATGGATAAAAGGCTTGATGGGTAATGGCAAAAACAATTCGATTCTGGATAGATGTGTGGGTTGACCATGTTCCACTAAAAG
>JAUTDX010000268.1:0-52790 GCA_030844895.1 Ambrosia x helenae | reverse complement strand
TTTAAAAATCCCTAAAAACCCTGCAGAGTTGTTTTGACCTTGATAAATTTAAATTTTGAATGAGATTACTGCTAAAACTATCACTGCAGGTACACAACAATTTTCTCACCAAGAATACAGATTTGACATAGTAATTCCATCACAATGCAAAATCTTTTCTGAACCAGAGGGTACATCTATTCAAAATAACTGTCAAAACTCTGTCCCTAATGAGTCAATCACTGTTGACCAATCCTATCCCATGCACTACCTCACCAAGCTCATCCGCTGTTAACAAAAGTACATCCTCATCTTATCCACTTGGACCTACTCCTCCACCTTCATTTCAAACATCTGTTGACCATAACACAATGGCAACATATGTTAGCAAAGTTAATTCCCATTTATGCCCTTCACCTTCAAATTCTATTGTTCTATAGACAGGAAACTCCATTTTTCTCACATCTCATCCACTTGACCAAATTATTGGCAACATCAATGAAGGGGTGCTCACCAGAAGTCAATCCTCAAACATTTGTCTTTTCGTTGGTTTTCTGTCTCTCACACAACCTGCCAAGTACCAAGAAGCTTTAAAAGACAGTAGTTAGGTAGAAGCTATGCAGGAAGAACTCCTTTAGTTCAAACAACAAGTATGAGAACTTGTTCCATTGCCTAAGGATGTATATCAAATTGGCACAAAATGGGTCTTTAAGAACATAACAGATGAAATGGGTATTATTGTCAAGAATAAAGCTAGGCTTGTAGTTCAAGGCTTCGGACAAGAAGAAGGCATTGATTATGATGTAACCTTACACATGTAGGTAGGTTGGAAGCTATTAGACTCTTCCCGGCCTTTGCTGTCAACCACAACATCAAGATGTATCAAATGAAAATCAAGCGTGCTTTCCTTTATAGCAAAATTCAGGAGGAAGTGTACGTCTGTCAACCACCTAGTTTTGTGGACACTTTTCATTCAAATTATGTCTATAAGCTTAACAAAGCTCTATATGGACTAAAACAAGCACCAAGGGCCTGGTATGAAACTCTCTCCACATTTCTCTTATCCATAGGATTCATAAGAGGTAAAATTGATAAAACTCTGTTCTTAAAATGGAAAGGAAAAAATATCATGATTGTTAAAATATATGTGGATGATATTATCTTTGGATCCACATGTAACAAATATGTGAAGAGTTCAGAAATTTAATGACAGCTGAATTTGAAATGATTTCCATGGGAAAACTGCAATGCTTTCTTGGTCTCCAAGTTAAGCAACTACAAAATGGAACTTTCATTCATCAAAACAAATATGTCAAAACTCTATTGCCAAATTTGATATGAATGACTGTAAACCATGCAGTACTCCCATTAGCACTAACAAACCACTCATTGTTGATGGCAAAGATGAACTGGTGGATCAAACACATTACAGATGTATGATTGTATCTTTATTGTATATAACAACATCAAGGCCTGACATCATGTTTGCCACTTGTGTTTGTGCAAGACATCAAGCATCTGCTAGAAAGTCAAAGCTAATAGCTGGGATAAGGATATTCGGATACCTCAAAGGTGCTCCCACACTTGGTATCTGGTATCCTGCTAATGGAAATATTGAGCTTTTAGGGTATTTAGACAGTGATTTTGCTGGTTGTCAAACAACAAGGAAGTCCACATCAGGAGGGTGCCAATTCCTAGGCAATGCCCTGGTATCTAGGCAAAGAAAAAAATAGGTCGTAGTTTCAACTTCTACAGCAGAGGCTGAGTACATTGCTGATGAAGCTGTACAGCTCAAGTTTTGTGGCTTCAAAATCAGTTACTAGATTTTGGTGTGACTGTCTTAAAGACTCCATTAATGTTGGATAGTTAAGCAGCTGAAAACATCATCAAAAATCCAGTTCCCGTTCAACAACCAAGCACATAGACATCAAACACCATTTTTTCAAAGACAGCTATGAAAATGGTTTGATTTCTTTACATCATGTTCCAACGGATGATCAACTGGCAGATGTGTTAACACAAGCTTTAGACACATCTACCTTTGAAAGTTTGATTTCTCGAATTGGCATTTTTAATATGGATTTAAAGCAAACTTTTTGTTTTCCATAAATAAAAACATTAAAATGTTGTTCAGAAAATCAATTTAAAATATTTAAAAATAGCTTTTGATGAACATCTGTTCAGATATTTCAAAAATCAATTCAGATAAAACAACCACTGTTTCTTTAAAATCATCATCTATTTGACCAAAGTCTACTACATTGAAAGGTTTCCTCTGTTTGTTCTATCATCTGTTTCTTGGTATCTGTTGACTTGTTAACAGATGTATCAACAACTGCCATCCATTATCCTCCTCAAACAAAGGAAACCATGTAGGACGGATCTTGGTCATCAGATCTTTAAAACAGATGCATGCCACATCTGTTCTCAAAAACACGCATTTGGCCACGTCAGCATCACTTTTTGTCCTATAAAACCCTCTCTCACCCACACAGGGTTTATATTACCTTCTCAAATTCTAAACAATTTTCAAAAGAATAGCAGTTGCTCTCGTTTTCATAACCTAAAAATCATAACACCATGGATTTGCAAGTCAAAACTCCTCATAACTACCTTCCATATCTGGTAAAAACAGATGAAAACACCATCATCGACACACTCCATAAATCCAAATATTATTCCATCCTAACCGCTGATGCACACATATACCTCGACACTCTCCAAGATTTTTAGGCAAAGTCTGAAGTTCTCATTAAAGACAAAAAGCCTAACGTTATAATTTCTAAAGTTGGAGATGTTGACTTAGCAAGTAATGATTCTTTCTCCAAATTTGATTTTGAAACATAATTCATAGAAAAGGGGTATGATGCATAATTAATTGGGGCCACAGTGTTTAAACCAAACTTCCCCCAAGAAATGAAATTTTTTTCCATGACCTACTTGTATGTATTTTTGATAAAACTACTTATTTTAATGAAATTCCATTAAAAACACTATATTTGGGATATGTACTTTTGACAAACTCTGACTATAACTTATCCCAAACATTGTTTTGGGATATAGTTTCAAATGTGAAAGCTATTCAGTCTGGATCATCAAAAGCTTTTCTCATGTATCCAAGACTCTTGAGTTTTTATCTTCAAAAAGTTTTATCTGAAAATGTTTTTAAACAGGGTGATACTCTGAAAACGAAGAGTTTGTCAAATGAAACCTTTACTCGTATGATGACCACTAAAGGGTAGGAAAATACTGAGAAAGGAAAATTTTCAAAAACCAGAGCAACATCTGCCACCAGAACATATATTACAGAAACATCTATTTCTAAGTGGTGTGTCGGTTTTAGTAAATTAAAAATATCAAAACATTGGTTTTGGAAAAAGAGGATTTGTTACTAAACCATTACTGAGTTTTAAATTTATAAGTAAATGATAATTACTTACTTAGAAACTAAAAATAACACACAGGCAGAGAACATGACGTGTATAGCATAGATTTGTAGGGTAAATACCGAGTATCGTATTCTAGAGAACACACTTTCCCCTACACAACCTTCCATTACTTTTGTTCATCAGGCCTTGAAAAGAAAATAAAACGGGGGGGGGGGGGGGGGGGGTTTAAAAGAAAAATAGTTTTTTTAAAAGGTTTTGGTTTTAAAATAAAAGATAAAAATGGTAGGTTTAGAAAATATGCTAGTCATGGGAACCCTCCGAATAAGTAGATTAATTATATTAAAAGTAGTAGTAGTTTTAATTACTGGGATGGAAAACGGTTTTGAATGATCCCTTCAGAGTTAGGAGATGGGAAAATAATAAATAAGGGATGACGTTCTGGTAACCAAATGGCTCACGCACAGGGGAAGTGTATGAGTCCCCATAAAGGTGTCTTCGGACTGCTAACTCGTAAGCCGGTCTTCTCCTGATTGACAAGTGTCGTCGATCCTATCGCACATAAGTCATGTAGCTTATTGGAAAGTTTGAGTCCTGGTTTTTAGGCACTTCCCAAACCACCGCAAAACCACTTGTTTAAGCACTGGGTTCTTTGATTTATCTCCCTAAATTATTGTAGAGGCTTAATTCCGACCGGGAATCTCTTCCTCGTCTTTTAACTCTCACTTTCTGTACCGAAGGATCTCACAAACCATCATCATGTGTGACGGGGACCCTCTAAGAAGTAAATGGCTTTGTACTAGTGATAGTTAGATAAATTATCCTTATTTTGACTATCTTTAAAAGTGACAAATTAAATATTTATTGATCAAGTAAATATAAGTTTGGTTTAGTGATTAAGTGACTTAACAATTTCAACTCTTAACCCCCAAGATTTGTGAATGATAACCTTAACAAAGGTGGAACATAACCTAAGGGTGTGTAATCCGAAGATCACTGGTGCACCCGTAGGGAATCCGCCCTTTGCCAAGAAAATCACTAACAAATCTGGTGTGATACCAGAAACTTGTCACCCGGATCTGGTCCACTTTACAAGCCATTGCTTAGATCCCGGTTTGGATATCAGAAACCCGACGGATCTATTTCACTACCGGTTTCCTTGCCTTGGATCTAGCTTGGGACTACCTGAAGCCATACGAACCCCATGATAGTTTTTAAATATATTAAGTTTTGGTTGATTTTATGGTTGTTAAGTTAACCACGAATTGAACCTGTCACAAAAGATAAACACGCAAGAATTAGATAAGAAGATAAACAAATCAAGTAACTAAAAATAAACTACTAATAATATAAAAAGTCTAACGAATCGAATAGGTTTGGAGAATACTGGATGGATACAACCATATAAAGATAACAACATAAGAACATGAAGGTCTTCCACTCATAGACAAGCTTCCAACATCCTTGATCCAATGGGTATAATATGATTCTTGCAACCCTCGACTTAATTTCATGTAAAGTACTCCTACGGTGCCATTTCTTGATTGAGAAACCAAGGTAGGAAAGCTCCTAACCTTAGGGAGGTGTTAGGTCGGCCCTAAGGCCTTCCATAAAACCCCAAGAACTCTGCAAGAAGGGTGGAAGTCGACCCCAATATGCCACACCAAATGGTTGAGTTGAGCTTGCTATCTATAGGCAAATCAGGCTGCGCACACCCATGCTCAAAGGGTGGCATGCCCATGCTTCTGTCCCACGTCCGTTCTATTGCTGCAGGGTCAGTCTGTCTGTACTTAGAGCTGAGCACGGCCGTGCACATGGCTGTGCACGCCCGTGCACCCGACCAGATGGTGTTTTCTTGTCCCCAAGCTGGCTGATTTGTCTTCTAGTGCGCAGGGCCTTATACCAATGTGTGTGGTCGTGCTTGGTCGATCCCTGACTGATTTTATCATCATTTTGCCCTCAGGAAAGTCTTGACCCATCCTTGGAACATGCTTCAAGTCTCGTATCTTCAAGAATCTCCAATTTTAGCTGTTTTTACCCTAGAATTGCTTCTTTTTAGGTTGGAGCTCCAATTTCCTGATAAACACAAAATAGGAATGATTAAGTTGATTTAATTATCAATTCTATTTATGTATGTTTATTATGTGTAAATGATGGCACATCACTAAGCCCACTGCTCCTAGTGACAACAGTACCGAACCCAGTTCTGTGGAACCACACCAGCACTCACCAAAAAGACCATTTCTAAATCCAAACCCGAATCCAAGAAAACAAAACGGGTAATTCTGGAAGATGAGATACCAGAACAAAACCTTGTTGCAACACAAAAGCAACATGAAACATCTGTTGATACTTCCTATCAAAAAATACAAATATCTCAATCTAGCTGAACTCCTCATGTCCCTTCACAAAAGGCACATGTTGTAAGCACAAGGGTGTTAGAAGTTAGTAATCAAGAAATTCATATTGTATCAAAAAGTCAAACAAAAGGTCAACTGCTGAAAAGGCACCAAAACAGAAAGTCGTATCTGTTAGTTTATCATGTCGGTTAGTTTAAGTTAGTTATAAAACTGTTTCTTAACCGTCAATTTTGTATGGGTATAAATACCCCTCTTATGTCTCATTTGTAGTGTGTGGAACATTATTATTGTGTATAAATTTCTTTGGTTCCCACCGTCTGTTCTATAACCGAGTCCCTGCACATTAGCGATGTGCATACTCAATCAATCATAATGTTCATCCGATAAACCAAGTCATTCGGTTGCATAATAGGGGCCAGATTTTATCATGGTATCAGAGCACACGGTTAGGAGATCCTGGGAAGACGAAGAACGAGACCTGTGATTAAGTCCCTTGTTTCGCAAAGCAATCGGAAATTTATCCAGAAAAAGGAATCGAACATCAGTGAGTGTTTGTTTGATTCATACTTGGTTATTATCATTGTTATATCAGAAAAGCGCAGTCAAAAGAAGGCCAGGACAGATTTAAAGAAGAACGATGAGAAACCGTTTTCCGGCCAATATTCCGGTAAAGAAGAAAAATCAGGAATTTCAGTGAAGAACCATTTTAGAACACAAGAAAGATGTTCAGTAAAGGGTTTTAAAGACGCAGAGGCGTTACCCGAGAAGAATTCGATATAAGGCGGAAGTCCCGGAAAAGTCGAATTTAAAGGATGCAATTTAGGAAGAAGAAGATGGATGTGGTGCTTTCCATCTTTCCCGTATCGTGCTTAGGACCAGGTGAGTCAAAGGAGCATCAGAAGATCATGTGGATCAAAAGGGAATAGTCGTGAAGACTTAGTTTTGCATCAAGTTTAGAAGATTTAAAGAATGGTTCAAGGCGATTACAAAAAAGGAAGAAAGATAGACGAGAAGGACTGCAAGGATGAACATGAACAGAGTAAACAAGATTAGATTTCTTGATTAGGGGAGTGATTGTTAGAAGTTAGTAATCAAGAAATTCATATTGTATCAAAAAGTCAAACAAAAAGTCAACTGCTGAAAAGGCACCAAAACAGAAAGTCGTATCTGTTAGTTTATCATGTCGGTTAGTTTAAGTTAGTTATAAAACGGTTTCTTAACCGTCAATATTGTATGGGTATAAATACCCCTCTTATGTCTCATTTGTAGTGTGTGGAACATTATTATTGTGTATAAATTTCTTTGGTTCCCACCCTCTGTTCTATAACCGAGTCCCTGCACATTAGCGATGTGCATACTCAATCAATCATAATGTTCATCCGATAAACCAAGTCATTCGGTTTAATAACAGGGGCCAGATTTTATCAAAGGGAACCACATCATGAAACATATGATTCAATTGAACATCCGTATATAAGCCCCTCTCCCAGGGCTACTTCTCTTTCCATTCCACACCCTACTCCTACAATACCACATACCATGAAACCATTGCTTGAAGAAATTGATAATACCTTGGCAAACACCAATTCCTCTCAATCACAAGTTACTGAGGGTATGCCACAACAAGTGATTGTTCTAAGTAATTATATCTTTGCTAACACACAAGCTAAAGAGGGAACACTCTTTGAGGCATGCGTGGCTCCTGGGGTTTCAAGTGAAGCACCCACTACATCTATAGAGATCAGTGTCTCACATTTGGATAGTGGTTCCATACCTAAGACTTCCTTGAAGGAAACAACTGTTGAGTCTACTATACTACACTCTATAGCAGTTGAAGTCCCTAGTACCAAGAACAAGGGGCATTTGATTTCTCACACATTGATTTTACTCATGTCTCTGAACCAAATACAACTACCTCTGGTAGGAATTCAGATGATCCTATTAACTTAGGTGATGGATTAAAATATCAGGTTTTGACGGAAAAAGTAACTAACATTGAGTCTTCTCTTATTAAGATCAAATACATGATGACCACCTTGGTTCAAAACTCTAAGTCCCAACCATCAACTACACATTGCTAAAGAACTATGAACTTCTGTTCAACTAATCATTCAAGCACAAAAAGCATTGTCTGATACCACTCATAATACACACATGGAACTGATTAGGAACATGGTGGAGGCCAGATACAAAGATACTCAAGCTAAAATCAGGGCCATTAAAGATCATCTACTGAAAACTACAGGCTTTGCTCCCACTCCTCTCTACCTTGATGACAATGACTCTGGTGATAATGGTGATGCCAAAAAGGGGGATACAGAGAAAGATAAACTTAGAAAATTGCCTCCTACTAAAGAAGCTTCTACAAAGCTAGCTGTAAAAGCTTTGAAGGTGCAAAAGTCTGTTGGGTCTGCACGAAAGCCTGCTGAGAAAGTTGCCACTGTTGTGATGGAGAAAAGGCCTGATTAATATGTTAACAAGATTGCTGAAAAGGATGCAATTGAGAAACAAAAGAGAAAATACACAAGAGAGGCAACAATGGCCTTAGTAGTTGAAGAGAAACTTGAAAGGAAGAACGAGAAAGAGGACATTGGCTCATCCAAAAGAAGAAGGCAACCAGCTAGAAAAGCTAGGCATGCACCAGTGTTTTCAAAACCATCTGTCTCTGAAACATCTACTGAGCATGTCTCTCTTGATGTGACCTTTGTTGTTACAACATCTGTTGAAACTCAACCATCACAATCCACCACAATTGGAACCACCATACCTCAAACCATCACACCCATCCAAACCACATCTGTTGGCACTAAAAATGTGCAAATAGATGTTACAACCACAACAACTCTTATCACCATTCAACACATCAAATATTCAAACAACTCCAATCCTCCCATCCAAAAAAAACAACCCACATCTCCAATCAAACTTTACGAGAGAGGAATAAAGACTTTTGTGGTTCAGGAAGATGAAGAAGAGAATAAATCCACACCACCAACATCAACACCCATTCTAGCAATTCCTCTATCTTCTGTTCCATCTCAAAACACTTCCACATATTTACCAACATCCAACCCATACTTACCACCACCAATAGCCACACCATTCCCCATTGAAGTTCTAGCAATCTCCCTTGAGATACAATCCTTCTACACAACAGATGATCCCAACACATTATCTTTTACTTCTCTCCTAAATTACCCAAAGCTTAAAAATGTTGATGAGTATGTTAAACTGAAATGGCAACAGGATGAGGCTATTGCAAATGAGAAACGTATAGGGAAAGATGACAGGTTAGCTTAATGCATAATATCAACTTAACTCAGCAAAGTCAGAAAAATTGAAGACTTTATTAAAGAGATGAGCAAGTCACTATCAGAGAAACCTATAACAAAATATCAAGAGTTGGGCATGGAACTAAGAGGTGACTACCTTTCATATCATGAAGTAAAAACCTTACAAAGCCCCCAGAGCTCAATTCTCTAGTTGGACCACTCAAGCATTAATTGATGAGATTGAAAGAATACAAGAAATGCTTAAAGATCATTTAAACAAGCCTACTCCACCTAATTGGAAAAAGGTTAAGCTGAAATCAGATCCAAAAGGAGCTTTGAAGTTAAGGAAAATCAAAGAAGAGATGGTGGCTGCACAGTATGGTACTCTCAGATCAATGGCTAGATGGTCAGAGTCTAAAATTGTTGAAAACTTGCAAAGAGTTAGAAAAATAAAGACTAAAAGACCCATATCTCCCCAGAAATCCCAATTATGATGATGAAGCTGAACCTTCTAAACAGATCACTGCTTCTAAAAGTCTGTCCTCAACATATGACATATCAATTGCTGCAAGAAAACACTTGAAAAGCAAGAAAGAAATTTGAGGATTCCTTCATAAAGGAGGGGCTCATGTATCAACTTCGTTACCATTCAAATGCTGGTGGTGATCTGGTCAGGCAGCTCATTTGCTCTCCTTTGTCACAAAACACATCTAGAATAACCCTTTGCTCAAGAAATCTAGGAGACTCAAAAATTGTAAAATGGAAATCTAATAAGGTTAACCATGAATTGACATTGCTCAGAGCTGATGGAGAAGTTGAAAATATCTCAATGACTGAAGCCTATGGTCTGTAGGCTGCAGATCTGCAAGACCTATTGGGTCTTGAACTTGAAAGGGATCCAGAGGACTTGGTCTCTCTATACTTTGAATTACAATTCAAAGGTCAAATAAGATAGATGCTAATGAGAGCAGAATAAAGATCTTCATTAAGCATAATTTTGGCATCATCTATTCTAGGGGGAGATTGTTAAACCTGTAAAAGAACAGATGATTAGAAAACTAAAATATGCTAACATATGATCCAGTATAAAGTCAAATGTGAAGAACAGATAAACAAGTGAAAACTTTGTTAAGCTTAAAGGTTTGTTGAAGAATGAACAACTGTTGAAGAAGAGACAAGGTATGCTGAAGAGAAGATCTTTTGAAGCCTTGGTAGAGGTTAACTTCAACAGATGATGATTACGTTTGAGCAGATGTTTAGATGATCAGAGTTTATAACCTCTGTGAATCAGTTTGTTAAGGTTGTTAGTTGTCACTATCAAGGTTACATCAACAGTGGTTACACAACAAATGTTTTGTACCTCCTATAAATAGATTTGTCTAGTACTGGTTTATTTATCACTTTTCTAACATTCCTTATACGAACAATCTGTGAGTGATCAGGCTAAGGGGGAGTTGTAATTCATAATTTCTAATTTGTGTTGATTAATATAAAATTTATGATGAAAGCTTATTCCATAGTTTATGTTTTATGGTTAATTCCGTTGCACTTCATTTATCTTTATTTCCATCTTTTCACTATTTCATTAAGTAAACTACATAAACCACAAACATAGATTGTAACATACTACCATGGCAGAAAGGCCAGTTTTATCTTCTGATCTAGAGGGGGAGGAAATTGATCAGACCTTCTACCACTCCAGGATTGGTTCACTGATGTACCTGACCGCCAGTAGAACGAACATTATGTTTGTTGTCTGTCAGTGCGCTCGTTATCAGGCTAATCCTAAACTTTCTCATCTTATTGATGTTAAGAGAATCTTAGGTACCTTAAAGAGAAACCAAGGCTTGGTCTCTGGTATCCTAGAGATTCTCCCTTTGAACTACATGCTTATTCTGACAACAATTTTGGAGGTTGTGATGTTGACAGGAAATCCACCACTGCTGGATCTTAGTATCTTGGGGAGTATCTCATTTGTTGGATGTGCAAAAAGCAACACACGGTTTCTATATCAACTACGAAAGCTGCATATGTTGCTGCATCAGCGTGCTGCTCACAGGTCATCTGGGTGCAACATCAATTGTTAGATTACGGTTTCGAATTTCGTGATACTCCCATCTTTTGTGATAATGATGCTGCAATTCAAATCTTAAAAATCAAGTATATTTTTCAAAAACAAAGCACATTCCCATCAAAATTCATTTTATCCAGGACTCATACAATGAAAAGTTAATCACCATGGAGCAAATTCACACATATAACAATGTGGCGGATTTGTTCACAAAACCATTAAGTCGGGCCTGGTTCGATGATCTTTTAGAAATTTTGAAAGTCATCCATTTCGATGATTAAAATGGTTATCTTTCCAAAATACAAAAAGTTTTTTTTTCTTCTTAGTTAAACAAAAAAATCAAAATTCCAAAAATAGAGCCCCTTGCTTATTTTATTTCAGTTAAAAAAATCAGAAAACTCCAAATATATTTTAAAAATTTGAAAAAATAAAAAATTGATTGCTGCAGCATACGGGAAGTTATAAGAATTTTCACTAGTGAGTAGGGTTGACTCATGTAAGGCCAGTACTGAAATGGTTAGTCTCTAGAGTGATGTGTTGATATCCTCAGTTCTCTTGACTACAAAATAAGTTTATATGTGATGCACTTGAAGATAACGTATGACCTCGGTAGGAAACATTACTTAGTGTTTGTACAACTATTATTTGACTGCTTGTGTGATGTCTCGATACACACTGTGTCCTAGGTCCGAAATCTTTTCTGAAAACCTCCGGCATTTACTTTGTTTTGTGCAAGCAAGTACCTGTGCTTGCCTTGCTATAAATAAAATAAATGCCAAAAGAGACCATATGCGTCCAAAAAGAGGCCAATGTGCACATCAAAAGAGACCATCTAGAGTCCAAAACCCAAAAAGCCTATGTCATCTGAAATCGTCAAGAAATCATTTGATCTGTATATATACCTATTTCTTTATAAAAGATCTATTCTTTCCTTTTCTCAATCCTGTCCCAGTCCAGATTTCAGACTTAGGGCAGACACTGTGAAATATGTCGTAGGGAAACCTACTTGCTTCATAGTGTGTGATGCCTATAACACTAGTATTTGATTGTGACTTGCTGTGTGTTCATAATAATACACCTAAAACATGATAAATTAATATCACAGGTGGTTATACAATAAGGTCAGAGGCATAAGGGTTTAAATGGATAAAAGTATTGGCAATTGCCCAGACCAGCTAAATTAATTCCGTGTTGATAAGTGTGGTTGGCTTGAGTCACAGTGATTTTATCCCGTAAGCAATTCTTATATAATCTGTGAATTTTTGTTGTCTTATTTTTATTCTTTAACTCTTTTATTTTATTTTTTGTTTTATTTTTTATTTTATTAAAATCTATAACCATTTTATGAGAAACAATTTTACCAAATTTTAAAAATATGCAAAGACTAAAATCCTATATAAACAAAATTTGGATTTTCGGTTCTCAATGGGTTCTCGAATGGGCCCACCATAAACTTGGGACCCACATATAGAAAAAGGGAGTGTGTGTTCTCGGTCCATAAGTTCTCTAAAAACATTCAAAAATTCAAACACACACATACGATTCTCTCTCTCTCTCAAAAACCTTTCAGATTCGAAAACTTCCTTCATCGAGATCAAATCATGTAATTTATGGATGTGATATACGTGCATGGTTAGTCAAAATTGCAGGTATGATTGGTGATTGGTGTGGATAATGATCGGAAGTGGTGTTCGTAGAAGGAAGATGGTCGTCATAGGTGGTGGTTAACGGCGGAGAAGGATAGATGGTGACGGAGAGTGTTGATGGTCGTGGCCAGAGGTAGTTGGTGGTGGATGGTAGTTGATGGCGGTGATAATGACAGGAGTTCGATCGTAGGAGATGGTGTTGTTGATGGATGACAGTGTCTATGATGATGATGATGTGGTGTGTCTCGGTTTTCAAAAAACAACAAAGAGTTTCCGAAAACCCTTTCAAATTACAAAGGCCAATGGTTTCCGGCATTACAACAAGCAGATGGGTTTTCAAAAACCCAAATCAACCGGGTTTGCCAAAATCCAATAAACTTGTGGGTTCACAGTTTGACTAAGTCAAACCCGAGAACCCACCTTAAAACCGAAATCTCTCTTGTAATTTCCTTAGCCAACTGTGAACCCACCTTAATACCGTAATCTCTCTTGTAATTTCCAGAAACCCTAGTATAATTAGTTTGCGGTTATAGTTGAAACATAGAGTTCTCGGATTGTGAATCCGGAAAAACCTTTCACATCCGAAAACCGACAAAGGGCTTTCGAATACTTTTGATCGTTAAATGGATTTTATGTTTAACTAATTGGCTTCAAATTATATCTTAAAGAGATTTGTTTTGATCAAGTTTACAGTCAAACTTTTGAACTGTCTAAGTTTAGATTTCTCACTTTTTCGGTTTTATGCAGAAATGGCTAAAAAGGCTCCACGAAGCGGATTTATTAGTGAACATAAGATTGCCGGATATCATTAAGATCCCCCAGAGAAATAAAAAAGTCTATACAATCCAATGATCATGGGATTGAACTTATGCATAATTACACATGCAGTTAGAGAGAATTCTCCAGTTTACAAGTCATGGATTGAAGAACTTTGGGGTAATGCAAAAGTGAACAAGAGATGAGGAGTTCAAGTTATCGTCTCTACCATTCAAAACAAAGAAGTTATTATTTTAGAGAAAATAATTCGAGAAGTATTGTTGTTTGGACACCAACTAGAGAATCCAGTCACTTATCCAAATGATAAAGTTATTGAAGTACTGAGGAGGATGAGTTATGAAGGGGATTCTCCAGTTAAAGAAGCTTATGCACTGGAGATTTCTTGTGCATGTTTACTTAATGTGTATTGCTGGGAACAAAGGAGGATCGGACTCGATGAATAGGAAGCAAGCTTCAAGTGTTGTAGCATTAGTAATGGATTGGGACTACAATTACTCAACATATGTGTGTTGACGAATTGATGGGAAATCAGAAGGGAGTTAAGAAGAACTTGTTTATGATGTATCCACATTATATTTAAATGATATTGGATGCATAGTATAAGACTTTAGAGAAAATCATTGGAAGCTTTGATGCTAAGATGATGGGTCCTAAAGCATTAGGTCTTATTGGACAAGCCAGAACGAATGCCAGAGCTCAGTACAGAGGAAATTTTCCTCTAGAAAAGTTTGGACATTTTCCTGAAGTTGGTGAAGCAGAGAATGTGCAGGGAAGACATATAAATGCCATGGTAGCTGAAGACCATGATGTGCATATCATAGAACCTCCCTAAGATTCTAGGGAAGAGACCGAGATTGAAAAAGTTGATATTTCAGATGATAAGTTATATGCAGACTTGCATGTGAAGAGTTCTGTAGAAGTATGTAAAGCGTTGGAATAAGAATAACTACTTGAATTGGAACAACATGCTTCAGTGATAGAACAATCAAATGTTACTACTCCTGTTCTATCAACTGAGATGTTAGGTGTATTAGTCACTAAAATGACAGCTAATGTTGGAAATCCTCCTTCAACATTAGTTGTTCAACAACTTGAAGAAGATGAAGTGGAACCTGAGCCTAGAAGACCACTTAAAAGAAGAAGAAGATATCCCAGGCCAGGTGTCTTGATACGTAAACCTACAACCCCCCAAACTATTGAAGAAGCTATAGTTTATTTGCCCAAATCAATTGAATCAAGTGTTGTGGAAATTGAGAACAAAAGTCAGCCAGATGTTGTTAAACATTCTGTTGATAAATTGTGTGCTGAAAAGATTGTGGAAACTAAACCCCAGGTAACTGCTACTACAAGTTTACCCGAGTTTCAATTTTCATCTTATGTTCAAACAAAACCGGGAAACTTTAGTGGAGCAGTTGGAAGTCAAGAGGATGTATCTATGACTCACTCAAGAAATAACTCACTAACACTTAAAGATTTGGTTGATGAATTTGAAGATGTTGATGTGGTTGATTTGAAAAGGAGATTGATTGTGTTAGAACAAGAACAGATTCACAAAGACATCAAAATTATTAATCTTGAACAAATTATTAAGGATAAAGACAAGCAGATCAAAGAACTCCAAGTCAAGATAGGAAATGTTCTTTCCATTGTTACTGATTTGAAGCATAAGCTGGAAGATCGTTTAGGTTCAAAACTTGCAGAAAAGAACATTCATCAATCTAATCAAGGTGGAAGGAGTGTAGAATCTGAAGCTGCTGAAAATGTGGAGATTGACTTAGAAGCTGAGTTGGGAGTGATTTTGAAGATTCTAAAGCTCTTGCTAATGAAGGCCTAAGGCAATATTTTGACGGTGAGATAAGACCAAATAGAAGCAAAAAGAAGGTCAACCATCGTAAGAAGATTGTCCTGACTAATAAATCCAATGAATACTCTCTTAATTAAAATCAACCTGATAGATACATGGTGCAAACAGGTAAATATCGGTTTGATTTGTATGGTGATAGATCAGCTATAAAGAGCTGGATGTACAGTGAGGAGAATGACAAGTGGATTGGGAAAGTGGAGTATTACAAAAAGAGGTCAGACTTTGAAACCTGGACCAAGATTGATCTAAATGAGTTGGTGAAGGCTCCTTATCATGAAGAATATATCACAAATACGAGAAAGGGATTCTTACTTCACAAGTGGCTCACTGCTAATGCTAAAAATGATTTTAAAGATATGATGACAACTGAATCATGGGGGAGAACATATGGAAATGTGTATGATCATAACTCGGGAGAAAGAATTAAGACTGTTATGGGCCAGAAACTAGAAAAGAAAATACCATACCAACTGCAAAAGATTTACCTGATGATTCACTGACTGAATTTCCGTTCTGGGTATATGATCCTGTTACAGGAGATGCAGTTATTACTTGTGAAGATGCATAGTATCGTATAGTTAATCCTACTGATTTGATGAGGTTTGCAGAAAGAGACATTCAAGTGCTTGCAAAGAATAATACAAGCCTTTGACCAGTATGAAAAGTGTGCTAAATCATTTGCTGGAGCTATTGCTACTATTATCGGAATGAAGATGTGGGTAGGTTAGAAGAGTAGAGTGGAGACAAGATTGTTTGGAGACGTCATTGAAAATCCTTATTTGATAAGGAAGCCTTAGTCGAAGTTAAAGCATAAACCTAGGGGAGATTAGTGGGACTATGTTAGGTTTATGTTTAGTTAAGAAATTCTTAGTTTTGTATGGATTCCGAGAACACACGGTTCTCAGATATGTTTAGGTGTTCTCGGTTGTAAAAAAGTACACGGTTATGGGTTGGGCTATGGTTCCCGAAGGCATAGGCCATGTTGGCCCATTCAAGAACTATGTGGAGTATATAAGTTCATGTTATGGTTCATTGTAAAGGTTAGCGGTTTACATTATCAATCAAAACACTCTTTAGTATTAGACGATCCTTGAGAGATCGTATGCTAGGGAGTTTGACATTCAATAGTTCATATAACTGTTTCTTAATCGCTATCTAGTTTGTTTTCGCCATTCTAGATAGTTAAATGATATCGGGTTATTGATTTGGTACTTGCATGTGTCCTAAACATGCTTGGTAGAATACACATGCATTATGTGTGTGTGCGTGTGTGTGTGTGTGTATATATATATATATATATATATATATATATATATGGGAGAGTTCAATAGAAAACTTATAGTTATGGAGAGAACTAGAAAACTCCTACTTAAATTAAAAAATCATAACTCAAAATTTAAGTCAAAAACTAGAAACTTGGTTTGGTTTCTCTTTCCCACGTCAACCCCGTTCCGAAAAAAAATAAAAAAAATAAATGTGAATCCTAATACACATGCATAGTAAGTGTCTGGTTAAGCATTAAGGTTTAGTTTTTTTGTTTAGCTTAGCTTTTAGGGTTAGTTTTTTTGAGTTTAGCTTCTAAGGTTTAGGTTTTAGGGGTGGGTATGGTGGGTTTAGTTTTTTTTTTTTTTTTGGGGGGGGGGGGTTAGGTTTTTTGGTAGGCGGTGGGTGGTGTGGGTTTAGGGTTTTCAGCTGGGGATGGACGGGTGGTTTATGTTTTTGGCTGAGCGGTTTAAGTTTTTGGGTGTGAGTGGGGTGGAATTCGGTTTTGGGTGGGGGTTTAGGTTTTTGGGTTATACTACACATATGTAGTAGCGTTTTTTTAGGTTTTTTTTATTTTTTCTGAACGAGGATGACGTGGGAAAGAGAAGATCTGAACTAATTTTCTAGTTTTTTACTTAAATTGTGAGTTATAATTTTTTTAT
The DNA here is from genome assembly GCA_030844895.1 of Ambrosia x helenae. Taxonomy (NCBI): domain Eukaryota; kingdom Viridiplantae; phylum Streptophyta; class Magnoliopsida; order Asterales; family Asteraceae; genus Ambrosia; species Ambrosia x helenae. Next base: position 35,510 of record JAUTDX010000268.1, on the reverse strand, counting down.
TATTTGTTTTTGCATTTAATCAGGCGTTTTCTAGTTCTCTTAATTAAATGAGTTTTCTATTAAACCATCACATATATATACACACATCCTCAGGTCAACCAGCTTCATTGTATAATGAAAATGAACTTAAACTATCAAATTCATGATTTTGTTATAAAAAATATTTTTATCTACTCCTAAAATACCAGGAGTATCTCCTTTAGCTGGTTTGAGGGATAATGGGTTTGTAGCAGAGCATGTTGTGCGAAGGGCAGACACGAAGAAAGTGGAAAAGCATGCTAAAGCCTGCTAAGAGAACCGGCACGCCTTCGTCCCCCCTGGCTTTTGATACCTTTGGGTCTTTGGCACCGGAAGCTATCCGTTTTTTGACCAGCGTCCAATGGGTTATCCATATCAATGTTTCGACCCGGGGGGGGGGGGGGCAACATTGTTTTCAGTAGGGTTCGCCATACAAAAGGGAGTGGTGGCGCAGCTTGTTGCCCGTCTGCCTGCTATTTTAATGTAATTTTCACTTTTATGGAATGAAATTATTATTAATAAAAAAATAATCTATATATATATATATATATATATATATATATATATATATATATATATATATATATATATATATATAGGGGAAACTTAATTTGAGAACACCTATATTTCGTGCGAACCGCGAGAACGCCATCTAAAACCATTCAAATAAAAATTTCTTTTTACACTTATCTTTATTACTAAAATGCAATCCCAAAAACACAATTTACGCGTAAAAATTTAAAAGTATACGAAAATAAATTGTTTTTACACATGTGTAAATTTACTGTTTGTACATGTGTAAACTGTTTCATTTACACATGTGTAAAAAGTTAATTTGAAAGTGTTTTTGCAAGAAAAGATGAATTATTTGGAAAGAAAATTCGTTTTTTAGTGTTGTATGTTGATTATAATTAGGTTTGTATTGAAAAAAAATAATTTTGATTGGTTTTCGCATTTGTTCTCACGGTTCTCGCGATATTTAGCGTTCTCAAGATAACCCTCCCCTATATATATATATATACATATATATATATATATATATTAAAGGGCTAAATCCTACATGACACTCATATAGTCATTCTCCCCCTTGAGAGTGCCATGTAGGATGTCATGTAGCATTGAGTGATTTTAGGAAAAAAAAAGAATTTAAAATCAAAATTGTATTTTTCTCTCTCATGTTTCCTCCCATAATTTTTAAACGTTAATATCTTTTATATAAGAGATTTTTTAAAGAAAAAAATTACACACAATTAACGAGCGTTTTATTATCTTTCCAACGAGTACCATAGTGCTATATAAAAAACGGACAAAAGAAATGACCATTTTTTTGTTGGGTTTTGTTCATACAGGAAAAAAACACAAAGTGTTCAGGTTATTCATTAATTATGTATAGCCAAGTTATTAATAATATTCGAAGCAGTAAATATGAATTCTATTTACAACAGGTGTTAACATTGAAGTTGTAAATTGTTTTAGGTTAGGTTTTAATATTAGAGTTATATTTTTTTAAGGTTAGGCGTTAACATTGAAGATACATTGTTAATTGTTATAGGTTAAGTGCTACCCGAAGCTTTCCTGCATGTAACTGTAAAGCGTATCAGTTTATTTTATATGTAAAATTGATATGTCATATTAGATTTCTCAACCGGGGACGCTTGCGGGATAAAATCTAGTAACTATTATATTTCTTATCGATAAATACTGCTCCTGTTCTACTTTACAATAAAAAATTTAAACTAAGCCTTTGCTCATATTTGAAGCTAGGAACTCTCCTAGATATATGTGTATACCAAATGGGTTACGTCTAAGACCATGTGTATGGAGGGGGGAAATATAACACCCCCTTTCTGATTGGTCCACGTTACAGCTGAGTCAGCATGGGGCGTTATGTCAAAATGGGGTGTAGTGGAAGGGGGAGAAAATGGGGCGCTATATATAAAAAAAAAGAAAACACAACAAACTGCTTCTTCTTCATCATCACGCCCACCTTTCACCTTCTTCTCATCACCACCACCACCACCACCACCTTCTTCTTCATCATCACCACCACCATACCCACCACCTCGTCGCCGCCTTCATCATCACCACCACCACCACCACCTTCTTCATCATCACCCACCATTGTTCACCTTCTTCTTCTTCTTCATCATCGCCCACCACTGTTCACCTTCTTCTTCATCATCACCCACCACCTCCGCCGCCGGCTTCATCACCACCACCTCATCTTCTTCATCGTATATCATCACCACCACCACCGCAGATCATCACCACCGCCACCCTCCTTCATCTTCTTCATCGTACATCATCACCACCACCATCACTATCGTCGATACACCACCTTCACCATCACTGTGAGAGAGAGAGAGAGAGAGACCAGAACAAGGGGTGACGTGGATGAATTTTATTGGTGGTTGATTGTGTGATGAAGCGTTATAAATATAACGCCAGGAGATGTTTTTGATCGATGGCGCCATTGTGTACCGGTGTAGCCGGCGTTGTTTTGGTTTATAGCGCCGGGTAGCGCCTCCACTACACCCCGTCTAATGGTTAGATTTTGAATATGGATGTGGGATGGTTTCAGAATGAGTATTTGTATTACTAATTCTATATCCAATTGTAAAGTCTTGTTTCCCATATTTGTCGGGTACAATGGTTATTTTTTTTTAAAAAAAATTTACCTGTTGAGGTTTTTAAACACATTTTTAATATTTTAATTTTTATTGGATTAGTTGATTAATTTATTACCTAAGGATAAAGGAAAATATTTATTAAAGAAAATGTTTATGGTATGTTTGTCAAAAAAAATGTATGTACGTTTCGGGTTATCATATCCCGTATCTCCTAGTACCATATTCATCTCATACTCGTAAACTTGTTTAAAACTAATCAGTGGCGAAGTTTGAACAAAATTTCGGGGGGGGGGGGGAGAGTTGTCCCAAAAGTCACGGGACCCTTAAATTAGGGGGAGACCCAATACGTATACAATTTTCAGGGAAAATACTAGTAAATTTACACTATAGAGCAAAAAACAGGGGGTGGCTGGAACAACCCCTGGCCTCTTCAGTCCTTCGCCTATGTTTGCCCTCATGTTTTCGGGTTCATTCGTCGAATCCAATTATAATAAGATATAATATCGAGAATCAAATTACAATACGATATAATAATATTATGATAGTCACTTATAAATACGATGTGTTTATAAATACAATGTATTTATAAGTGCGAAGTTCATAGCAAAACTCATAGTGTTTGGGAGTTTTAAATGGAGAAAAGTACCATGTGTGTTTTCTTTCTTTACTTGGTGTTTTCAAATCTTGTTATTGGTATGGCTGCCCCCGAAAAAGAATGTAAAAAATATGGTAATACTTTGTTCAAACCTATTTTCTTTAATTATGAATCATATATTAGTTAATTTTCTTACATATTTTGTTTGACAAGTATAGGTAATAATGAGTGTGGCTATTCTCTAAATCTTGCACCAGACCGTTGTGAAGAAAACGGATGTATAGAAGATTGCTTGCATATTGTGCCCGACGAGCAAAGACCAACATATTCATTTTGTCGTGGCAGTGTTTGTGTTTGTTGTGCCGTTGGACCAGGGTGTCCCAATATTTAACTAGCACCTAATAAAATATCTTCATTCAATATACAAATTATGTTATTACTGGGTTCCCAAATCAAGATAATTGTATAGCAGTCTCACCATATCATTTCAAAACATTTAATTAAGAGTTAATTTCATGCTTAGCCCAAATTAAATAGGAAGGGTATTAAGGTAAATTTATCTCTACACAAAATATAAAATTAATTATGCATTTATTAAATTTGGGGTGTTCTTGGGGTTTTGAAACAAACAAATAAAATGTGACCATATCGAATCAAACTTACTCATATAAAACAAAATACATCAACAAACAAAACATATACACCATTATAATATAACACATCAGAATTAGGTGCATTCATATAAAACAATATATGGTATACAAATATGATAAACATTGACATTCCAAAACATATGAGACAATGATCATATTTAATCAAACTTATTCATATAAAACACTATATGGTAAACAATACAGCAAACCTGATGTGCTTTTCTGAAACAGTTGTATTTTATATGAATAAAAAAACTTTACAGTGTTTTATAGAATAAAACACATCCACCAAGTTTAAACGTAATTTTTTATATGTGTATATATAGCAATATGATACTCATATTAAAGATAAAAAACACTCGTTAATATGGTGTATTTTAAAAAAAATTAATTAAATATAAAATAGTTATTAGTATTTAAAAAAGATGGGTGGAAGTTACATGAGCCTTGCATGTGTTTTTTTTTTTTAATTTTGAACACACCAATTACTATTATACCATTGTTTAGTCAATTTAGTCAATCAAAATTATTATAATTATTACAATTTTGCCATTGATCAATTTTCACCTTCCATTTATAGATCTAATGGCCAAACACAATCTTACCCTTCTCACAAAAAACACCATTTGTACATGAACCCTACCCTATATATATCTATACTATATTAATAAGCATATAGGAAGGGCAGGAATGGTCATTTGCCACGTTACAACACCTTAAAGCATATTGTACAATGACTCCAAGCACAAAAACTCTTAAACTTTTAAAAGGTACAAGTTATAAGGCATTATGTACAAGCCGGAGAAAAAAACACGGGATAAACACATGACTAGGATTAGGGTTTCAGTCATCAATCTCACATTCATCTTATTCGCCTCCTTCACACACGCTCTCTCTCTCTCTCTCAATTCTAAGAACATCAAACGCATTTCATCACAATATCACCAGATCGATGAGTATTTCACCATATCAATGGATATTTTACCAGATCTACGAAGATTCCAACTTTCTTCAAGGTAAGTGACGTTTTTTTTATTTTATTTGAACACTATTCCATCATTCAAAACCCTAACGAACACTAATAAGTGGACTTTGATGTAGATCCAGAGTGACCTTTCTTTTTCAATGGGGGATCCGGTATGGAGTTCTACAACAACGGAGGTAAATCCGAAAACCTAATAAATGTAGTTGTTATTGTTAGTCAGTTAGATGATTTATCTGATTTAGTTATATAATTTGTGCAAAATAGATGATTTATTCGCAAGACACTGTCGTTTAGGAGAAGGATGGGGTTATTTCTGTGGTGTATGGTGTGATGCCTCCTGAAACTTATTGGTCAGCTAATCCTATTAATATTGCTGAAAATGGAAATTTTAACCATAAAGTCTTTTGGTGGTTTTTATGTCAAAGAAGATATTACAATGGTTTGACTTGATGAGTCTTTTCATGATTTTTTTATCTATGTTTGTTGTTGGATCAACTATTTTTGAGGTATCCGAATTTTATCATATTCAAAGAGGTAAATCTTAATTCTTTTGAAGATTCACATTCATTGTGTGTTTTTGGATGTTAATATTATGTTTCTGCAACTAATTTGAAAATTGTTATGATTTTATCGTTAACCACTAATTTCAGTTTATGCACTTACCGATTACAGCAGGAGTATTGCTCTTTGTACTCTCCGTATTATCAGGTATGATTACATCCCAAAAATATATAAATTGGGCTACTTAACTTATGTTTTATCTTTAGCAATTCAAAAGACTTAAATTAATACATCTAACTAAACGGGAAACTGTTGAAAGTCATTAGGAATGCACTCAAAATTACAAGGGTGTTGGAGCGCATATGGATCATGTATGTACTAACATGGTGTTCATAAACCGTTGAAACTTGAAACCGATGAAAACGCCGAAACCGTTCAAGCTGATTTTAGTTCATTTGTTTTATAGTTTGTTTAATTATTTGAAATGTTAGTATTTACTAATTACTAATATGTTTTGCCAAGAAAGCTTGTTTTTCCGCTTAGGTTTTAAAAAGTTAGCCTTAAAGTGAAACCACCTAATCAACAGCTTTTAAAAAAAATGCAGGCTTTTAATAACATTTTTAATCTAATTAAGAACCAACTAAATGGCGTGTATTTTGTAAATTTGTGTGATGGGTGTTTTTCGTTTGTCAAAGTAGCAGGTCTTTATGGTATCTATGGTACTCTAATGTCTATATAGTTTTTTCTGAATTGGTTGAAAATAATTTGAAATGTATTCTAAATTTAATGCTTATGTTTAAAAATAGAAAAATATGAATTTGAATGGATGTTTCAAGATAAAAAATATATGATAGCATACAAAATGGTGAAACATAGCATACTGCAGAAATGGGTTTAATACATTGAATTTGGAACATTTACCAACTTAAATAATAGCTTCCACATGTTCTGTGCTTTGCAGAAACTCGGATGGCAAAGCTGGAAGAAGAATCCAATAGACTGAAACAAGAAGCAGTGGAGATTTATAAGGTAGCAATGTCACATAGGGAGTGTTTGGGGGATTGGGATTGTGTTTTGAAGCGATGATCTGATTTTGATGTTTGGATACGGTGAAACTTATTATAATTATCTACCCGTTTTGAATAATCAGTTTAGGTTAACTACGAAGAAACTGGACATGATTACTTATGGCTATCTTACCTTCTAAATCCTTGAATAATCAGAATTTGCCAAAAACTTAACACTTGATTTTTGACCGCAGAAGCATATCCAGACACTATCTGTTGGTAGCTACCCAAAACTGATTTTTGAAATGGGCAGATAGTCATTAATTGATTAATGCCGTCTTGTAATACTTTTTTATTGGGAAGAAAATTAAACTGCATTATTTTTACAGTTGCAGGAGTTCCTCAAAGATCGTGGTCATTTAGTCGATATGTTACAGTAAGATGTTGCATCCAATGTAGTCTTGACTCTTGAATGTCCTGTTTTTCTCAACAATATTTATTTACAAATTGCATGAATAATTAAAAAAAACTAAGTTCTAGAAGAAAGTAGCGAAGTACGGATTAAGAGTTTCAAATTTAATAACTTTGAAGTTTAGCATCTGATTTTTTTTATACAGTGATTGGTGTGTGGCCTTTGGCTTCAAGGTGTTGCCATCGTGGTTTCATTTTTCATGTCTTTACTCTGTTGTGTTCCATTAGGTATATTCTTGTCTTTATTTTTTATGTAGTTAAAAAAAGCATCTACACTGAACTGATTTAATTATATTCAAATGTTTGATTGTAATCTTATATTGGTTAAGCTTTGTATTTATGTTACATGTCACATTATCAAAATTTGGGCTTTTATTGGGATCATGCCCGCAAGTAATGTTCTTCTATTCCTTTTTTTACTTAAGTGGAGTGGTTGGGTTGGAATTAAAATGGGTAATCTTCAATTACAGATCAATACATGCTAGCCGACGAGGTTGACCAAAGACATTTGTGTGTTCGTATTTATTTATGGGATAGTGTATATGAAGGCCACCAAAGTATTCAACTGTTATCATTAAGGGCCAATTGTTCACTCAAAGATTTTGTACCACTTTAGAGGTAATCCAAGTATGTCCTTTATTTAACTCATAAAAATATCGTATGATGAAAACGCCTTTTGGAAACACAAATACACAGTTGGTGATGGTGTGAAATCGTTACTGGTAAACTCAAACGACCCACAACCCTGCGTTACCCTCAAACCCGTTTGATAAACCAACTTTTCTTGTGTTTTTTAGAAGGATTCAAACCTAACACTTACCACTATAAAGGTATCACTTAGTTGTAGGTTAAACTTATCTGGTAAACCGTTTGTATATTTAGATATGATGGCCAAAACCATATTATTGAAACAATAGTCTGTTTTGCTGAATGATCTGACGTACGTGGTTTATTATCCATTTCCTTGTTAACTAAATTATTTTATTTAACCGATTGATGTAGCATGGACTTGGAATGTTACCGGTTCTTGTTTATGTATGAATGTTGCTGACAGGTACGATTATAGTTTTAGGTTAGAGATGTACGTCTTATCATGGGTCATGAAATCAAAACGCTGAAAAGGATTTGGGTATGATTTCCTCCTATATAATAAATGATTAATACCCAAAATTTGGACTTTGCATAAATCCAGTTTTACATCTGTAGTGAAACGTTATTTTGTATCTCCTAACCTAGCCCTTTCACTATCTGGTCAAACCATAAGTGGCTGAAAAAAATCTTGTAGAGTCCACTTCACTTGCTAGAGTTGCAGGAGGTACAGGTGCAACTGGAGGGGCAAGAAAGTTGTAACTAGGGAATCTGTATTACAATATGAAAGAAGGTAAACATTATTAATATTATTACAGTTTTGTTATTACTAAAAGTGGAGACTTTTCGTAGAAGCTTTTTATTTTATTTTATTTTATTTGCTACGCACGATTCCAGTTTTTGAGTGTCATCAACGACGCGATTGTAGGTAGTTTTTTGTGTGGGTTTGGAACGTGAATGAGTATCTAAAGAACAATGAACATCTTGAATAAAGTTGACATTTTTAATCTTTTTTGGTAGAAATAAAGGAACCCTTTTGGAAATCTTAAGAATTTTATGTGGGATTTGTTTCAGATTAGGGAGATAATCAATAATGGTGAATTTGGGGCTGTTTTCCAGAGATCAAGCCTTTGGTATCAGTGAATGTGAGGTTTAGAATACCTTATTATACTAAATGGGGTCATAGTTTGGTAGTGGGTGGGTCTGAATCGGTTCTCGGGTATGGAAATATGAAGAATTCTGTTGACCCCTTTTCATGAAGGGGATGAACTGATATGGGGTGGGAGTTTGACCGTACCGGCGGGGTTTGAAGCAGAGTATAGCTATTATGTGGTTGATGATCAGAAGAATGTATTGAGGTGGGAAGGTGGGAATAAGAGGAAATTGGTGGTGCCGGATAACACTTGTAGATGTTCACTGCTGTTATGACCAGCAAAAGCACCACATTTGTAGTCAGATCAGGCTATCTGCAGCTTCGAACCATCTCGCCTGCCGAATAAGGTACTACCTAAACATGTTCATATTATTCATTCCATGGCTGTGTATTTATGCTTTGATGTTAGGTTTGAGGTTTGTATCTCGTATGTGAAATAATTAAGATATTAGTTTTTAGGTTAGTTGTTGTTGAAGTCTCTGTTGACCAAATTGGTACCACACTTGATGCTCAGAGTCGTTTCTTACACTCAAATAATTTATTTAAAATCTAACACCTCAAATTGTTTATTGTCAGCAACATATTTCACCATAGTCCTTATGGTTGATTTATCAAATGTCATATAAATATGACTAAAAGAGTTATTAGTATGTATTTGATTATATTATACTTGCTCAACTTGTTTATAAAAAATATTTAATTACAAATTTGTTTACTTTTGGACGTCATATTTTTTTCTAAATTTTAAATTTAGAAATAATTAAAATGGTATGTATTTCAATAATATCATACAGATAATAGCTAAATTGGTGCAATGTTACAAAATGGTGAAAGAGTGTAGGCTAAAGAAATGCTCTGATCAAACTGATTTCCTAAAGTAGTGAAAGGCTAAAATGGCCTGTCTGCTCATACTGCTCACTGCATTGGATCAGTGTTTTAATGGGGGTCAAAAGTAACTATATTATCCGTTTTATAGCTGTACCAAAAGGTAATGTATGATTTTTTTTATTTGACTATATAGCTGCTCACTGCATTGGATTTTTTTATTCGACTTTTTTGACTTTCAAAGTCAAAACAACAATTATTAGATAAGATAATGTATGATTAGTTTTTGTTGAATACAAACATGTGGAGTTTACTAAAACACATTCTGGTTAATATCATAATTTTTCTAAACCTTAATCTTGATTGAGCAGGTTACAAGTTCATTGTTGATTCTCTAACGGGGATGCAACGACTGCTTTGATGACAACTATTATGTTGGGCACGCTATTCAATGTTTCAGGACCTAATTAAAGTTGGAGGGTGAACATACTCGATGGTGTTCAAGGACATTTTGTTTTTCATGTATGTACTGTTGATCAACAATCAAGCTAGATGATTAGGTAGTTCTACATTGTCCCAATACTAAAAGCGTTTGTTGTTTTGGTACTGTTTGATGAAAAAGTCATGCTTTGTACAAGGTAAATTTTGTAAAAAATTCACATAATTACCAGCTTCAATGTTTTCCTGGCAAAACAGACCTACATATCAAAATTTGGGTGTTTATTAGAACATGTTAGGTATTTTGGATACGTAACTTTTTAGTGGGCTGAAATGAAGGGTACAAAATACTGGAGAGTGAGGTAGAAATTAATAATTAAGAGGACAATAGGTGTGCGACATTTGGCACAAAACGAAAACATGACATATACCTACTACAAAATTAAAGCATTTCAAATGGCTCTAGATAAATCAATTGGCATATTTATACCATATTTGTAAACATAATGTTAGTTGTAACCCGGAATAATTGAATTACATGTCAATTTTTCTGTTAGTCGTTTGCTTAAACTAAATGAGTGCAAGATTAACAAAGTCACCCGTTCATCCTAACACACACAATAGAATTAGCAACACTGGTGTGGAATCGAAGTTATCTTTTAAAAGGTTTACGAAAAATAGTGTGGAATCGAAGTTATCTTTTAAAAGGTTTATGGAAAATGTGGGTGTTACATAGTAATCCATCATAATATAAAAATAAATTAGTAAACAAGCTGTAATACATGGGAAATGGTAACTACCTACAAGTAATACGTGTTGGATCGACACAATCCAACATTTGCCGCCCATATGTTACAACATATGCCCATATGTTACAACATATGAGTAAGGCTTATGTCACAAATAGACCACACCGATGCTATGAATAAGAAAATTAATGTACGTTATATATAATATATCGCGAGATAATTGATAAATTTATAGAAAACGATTACTACATTGTAAAGTGACTTCGCCTTCGTATAGTGACAAAGCGAGTGAGTCAAATTGATCGTATGGTAGTAACCTTTTGTGTTTCCTTTATTCAAGAAAGACTTATAAAAAAATTATGTGTTATGGATATGAACTATTACAACATATTACACGTCGGACGTTGCACGTGGTGGATAATAAATGAACTTAATTAAATTGTAAGATATTCCATGAATAAGAAAACTAACTTTTTCCTGATAAAAAAGAAAACTTAAAGTACTACTTAATATATTACGAGACGATTGATAAACTAAAAGAAAACGAGTATCGTGTTACAAATGGTCGCTACCGCCGCATCGCGCGGGTTTCTTACTAGTATATATATATATATATATATATATATATAGTTAAGAGTTCAAATAAGAAAAAAAATATTTGGTAAGAAGAAAAAAAACAATTTTAATCAATAGGAATCTTTGAAGTTATATTTATAGTTATCCTTGAACTATGTAATCGGTTTGCGAGTTATCCTTGAAGTTATATTTATAGTTTTGATTATACAAATCCATAATTATTTTGTCATCACATAACGTTAACAAGTATTAGTCTAGCATGCTTTAGACTCCAATACTCTAGCATGTGAACAGAAGATGCATCATTCTGATTCTTCACAGCCTAAAGAGACAACGCACTATCTCTTTCCAACATTCACGTTTTAGTTAGACACGATAATTAGAATTTGTTTTACCATTCCAAAACCTATGTTTTAGGAATGTCTCAAAACCATAGTTAATTCCATCCATTAGGATCATAACTCATTTGCCTTTAATCTCCAAGGCTTCACCATTGACTCTTAAGAACTTAAACATAAGTCTTAATATAAGTCACTTTGATGAATATATTCATCATCAACAAGATGAACAATACAAGTATAAAATCACTAAAGTCTTGAGATAAAGTCAATTAGATTGACACTCAATGACATAACATTCACATATGCGTCTAAAGTGATATATACATTTCCATGTTTGTTTTGTTAAAACCATGTATTGGGGAAGTCTCCCAAAACTAAGGACAAATCATCCACATTGGTCAAACAACATTGATGGTTGTAGAAACATCTACACATCCATCACTATTATAAATGTCTTACAATAAATTCAGCAAAATTTATTAAAGAATTCACAATATTAACATATATATCTTTCATATGTTATATACATCGAAAATTCACATTTGTGTATTTTCATGTTGATGCTCTCAACATTGGATGACATATCTTGTTTTCGTGTATTTAATCTCAATACACTTTCCACGTTCGTCATGATTCGCCCATCATGTTATTGTACATTTGATGTTTGATATGTGATTTATTGCATAAGTCATGATCACAACCCGCTCATTGTGTTCTTGCAAGACACTCCTTGCATAGGCCGTTAGAATAAATATTCTTATTAAATTCGTCGAAGGTAAATCGTGGAAGTATAAAATACCATCGTTTAATTTCCTTTTTATATTTATCGTTTATTATATTTTAAATCACTTGATTATTAAAAAAAATATAAACGATAATCCAAAATATATATATAATACATAACACATGTATTTTAACGGATTCATAAGGATATATAAACATCAAATCTCAAAGTGTTATTCTCTTCAACACTTTATCGTTTGACGAAATAATCTCACTTATATCTTCTTGTGGCATGTTTTGAGGTACTCCCTCAATGAGACAAATTGTCCAAGAACAACATCAAGTTGTTTTCACTTTAAATAGTCTCCCAAGACTATTATATGGTTCAATATATGATACTTCTCATACGAGTATCGAACCAATTGCAAAATCATGTTTTATTCGTTCAAAACATTTCTCGTTTTTGCATCTGTTTTAAAATTAAACTATATTTGTTTATGCTTTGATTTCAAATCAAGATCATAAATTCAAAAATAGTTTTATTATTTAAAACCACATCTAACTCGCTCGTTAGGCAATAAAATGGTTAGAAATCACCTTATTTAGTTTATAATAGTTAACCCGATTGTAACTCGCTCTTTAGAAAATAAACGATTATAATCGTGTATATGGTTTTTATGATAAATCTTTTCTAATTCGTTCATTAGAAACTATACGTGTACCAAATATTAAAAAGGAATATTTGGTTTCAATAACTAGCCATTTCTAACATACTTGTTAGAATACAAACGGTTACGCTCATCGTTATATGGTGTTTTTGTTATATAACTAAACCGTTTTTAACACGCTCGTTAGAAATAAACGATTACCAAAATCGTTTCAAAACTTATTGGTTTATATATATACAACCATTTCTAACACGTCCGTTAGAAACAAACAATGACAAGACCGTTTAAAATTTATTGGCTTATTTATAAATATAATAAGCCGTTTCTAACACGCTCGTTAAAAAATTAAGCGTCTAGCTTGTTCGTTTTTTTACAAAAGCATCAATTTCTAACACACTCGTTAGAAAAAAAAATATAAGTTCAAAATATTTATGATTGTGTAAATAACCATTTCTAATACGCTCATTAGATATGTTTTATGACACGTTATTCTTTCAACGCCGTCGATTCTAACACGCTCGTTAGAAACATGTTTCATAACTTGTTATTTACATAACTAATTTCTAATACGCCCATTAAAAATATGAATGTTCTCAATATTTTGAAAATAATTAAATTTTACTAAAATAATTACTTTCTAACACGCCCGTTAGAAAATACGCATGTTTTAAACCTTATAAAAAATAATATTTTCCAACTCGGTCGTTAGGAAATATAAAGGTTTAAAATTATTATTTTAGAATTATAGGAATTTCAAACACGCTCGTTAGAAAAAAAAATATTTCTATACATTTGATAACAATCATTATTTCTCCAAATAATGATTTCTAACATGCTCGTTAGATCGAAAAACGTACACCAAGCGTTTCTATATGGGTTGCCGAAATATGTTCTAATACGCTCATTAGAAAATATTTCACTAAGATTAATCCTTAACACGCTCGTTAGAAATAACCTCTTGCAAATATTTTTCATGGATTGACAAATAATACGTCTTTTCTAATACGCTAATTAGAAAATTAGTATTTGAAAATGTATAAATACATGTTAATCTATACTATCTTATAAATCATTTCAGAAGGACCTCTTAATTTTTAAGTAATACAATTATAAATACTTAAAGTACAACACATAATGCATGTGGTAACTACTTTTTAAGGACATTTATGTCTTTTCAAGCATAACTTGCACATGATGCAGATATTAACTACTTTTTAGGGCAAACATGTCATTTAAAAAATACTTACACATGTGCCCTTCCATCTTTACTAAACTTTTGTTTATTTAAATAGTAATTACACTTTTGCACCCATAATTTAACCAACTACCCCTATGATTTTAAACGTCCATAACTTTTTCGTGTGTTAATATTTTCTTAATATTATTATACCATATAAACGAGCATTTTATTCTTTTTAATTTGAGTATAGTATTGGTGTAGTTTTTTTATATAAAAAATGATATGATAGGTTTAAGTAATAACTAGAACGAAAACGAACCGAATTAGACGAAAAATAATAGTTACATGTTTTCCTTTGTTTTAAGAAAACTACCCCACGATTTTTAAACGGCCATAATTTTTTCATACGTTATTTTTTTTTTTTAAAAAATTAACATAAAAACGAGAATTTTATTCTCTTTAATTTGAGTATAGTAATGCTAATATTTTTTTTTTAATTTTAAAAAGTTGCATTATGTTATTTACAAGGGCCGACTCGACCATTTAGGGGCGTAAAACGAATTTTAAATTTGAGGCTCTTTTAGCATAACAGAGACCACAGTAAAAAAGCATATCATTGAAGGGATTGGGTACCAAATCCCTCACATGGATTGGCCTAACCCGTACAATGCGAGTCCCAAAAGTGACCACTTGGGATAGCATAATCACACGTTTCCAAGGATGTCCCGCGCCAGGAAGCCCTGGGCGCAGATATCCGGAAACGTAACACAGGCCTTGTGCCTCTACAACCTAATGGCAGGGCGCGTAGTGTATCATACGCGCGGAGCCAGAAAGTCACACGTGCAACAGGGACGCCTATCACGTTCGCCAATGATAGATTGCATGTCACGTCATCAGATATCTCCACCAACTACCTTTCCACATGATTAGACATAAGCTTAGGACACGCGGCCAATCAATAGACGACACGTGTCCCTTCTAGGAATACATTCGGCAACTAAGGCGGTATCGATTCCATTTCCATATTTAAGTATTTATTTCCTAATTATGATTACTAACTTGCATTAGGGTAGGGAGAACCTAATCGGGCCTTGGACCACTAGATTAGGGTTTAGTGATGTTGGCATATGTCACTTCTATATAAGGGGGTCTTGATCACTTTATGGAGGACACTTTTTGCTAACACGAGAAGCTACAACTGTAGTATACTTCACCCATTTTTGTTATAAACGTCTACGCTTGTAGCACACTCTCTACCCTACACCTTATCTTTCAGGTTTATCTCAGCCCTAGCTTCATCGGTGAAGGATCAACCCTGTGGATCAATTGTCTGACATCCCTACTAGGAGGTTAGACTATTGTTTCTTCAATCATCTTTATTGGTGCGAGAATAGTAAATCAATAACACACAATAAACTTTACCCAATCGGCTTACACGTTCAATGATTTCCTTATTTTCTCAATATGACATTTTGACAAACCTGATGCTTAGGTTAATCATAATTTTTATTTCCGATCTTTATGTTGATCACATATAAATATCAGTAAAGACATAGCATTTTATTTAAAACATGAATTAACATACACATTATGTCATATTTTATCTGTATAATTCATAAGCTGCAAAAATCAACAGTTGAGTAGTAAAAGTTAGTAAATTTTCAATTTACCTTCAAGGGATGCGTAGCAAATTAACAATTTTGATTGACAATTTCGAATGAACTAAGTCGCTAACTACAACACCTTAGATTTTGATTTTGATTTTAATTGTAAAAAGAATTAGAGCAAGAATGCAACAGAAGATAGTTGGACTTTGATGATCGTGATTTTACGATTCAAGTGTACGACCTTTCATCGTTACTACACGATTCGATTTGATTTCCATTCCTCACTTTCCCGCTTTCATTTTTAACCTAACCGTGTTGCCTCCTTTTGGAACGAGCTATGATTCAATACTACATAAACAAGTTCGATACAAATATAAAATAACATCATAGAATGGGGCCAAAAAAAGATGAGGCACTAAGCCCATGCTTTAGTAGACTTATACTTTGGCCAAAGTTTAGTTTTGGTTATTAACAAAATTAACTTAAGCGGGCTGAAAACCGACAATCTAATCAAATAAACCCAACCAATTAACTGATCGGTTAATAAGATTATTTAACCATTGACTTTGGTTTTTGTTGAGGCTAATAACTGAATTGAACCGAATCATGCATACCCGTAAAAGTAGCCATGTTCCCAGCCGCATCGCGCGGGCACACTACTAGTATTTGTTAATAATTCGGATTATCTAAACCCGACACAAAACCCATGAAACCAAAAACTTGAATCAAAACTTTTCTTTGTAAACACGGTATTTCGTATTAAAGATTGTACTCCAATCATACATATTAATCCGATATGTAATACAAATATATTTCCAAAAAAAATATTTTTAAGATTTTAACAAAAATCCCAATTAATATTTTTATACTTTCGTGAACCCCAAAAATCCTTTAATAAGAAGGTTTTTAGATTGTATCGACAATCTACACGAAAGTCTGTTTTAAGATTGTAGGAAATAGGGTTCACAATTTTATTAAAATAATAATAAAAATAAATATATAACGATACTCTCGTTATTGGTAGGAAATATAAGAATACAATACCGTATACAAAAGTAAATATAATTGAAATAAGTACAAAAACAAAATGTACCGAATCTTGATTCAAGCACTTCAACCGCATCATCTTCTACTAATCGTCTCTGCAAGAATATGAAGAACCAAATGTTGATGATTTTGGTTGAGGCACGCGTTAGACACGCTTCCCTTAAAACAGATTCCGCGCTCCTCTCAGACGGTGTGTCTCTCAGGGTACAACAACCGGAACAGTAGTCGTACTGCCGGAGATGGTCTCGAGCCCGAGAGAGCATCGGATATTAAGTGTGTTCATGAAAAAGAAAGTTATCATTTTTGAGAGAGTCTTGCTCTCTTAATATGGAACAAACAATTTTTGTGAATCAACTAAAGAGTTTATCTAGAACCCTTCTTATATATATGATCTGATCGTTCATATCAACATATATGTTCACAAGAAAGTGAATCATTATTGCTTTTAATTATTGTAATTAACAAGATTATTAATCCTGTAATAAATAACAATGAATTGCAATAACATGGATTTATGTGGCTGACCGTAACTCTCATATCCTATTCATGACGAGTTGAAACAGTCGGTTTGACCAAGTCAACTGACGTAGACTGACTTGAAACAGCAGCTCTGCGCGTTTGGAACCTGCTGCGCGGACCAGGGCGCTACCTGGTCATGCGTGCGCTTCAGATCGGAACGCAACCTTGTAACGCCACGTCATCCACCAGTGTTATATGGAACCCGCCATGCGCACCCCACATCATCCGAGGACCGCCAAGCTCAGTACCCAAGCGCCACTCGTTGTTACGGTTTACATCAAGGCGGAGACCAGGACGCTACCTGGTCTTCCGCCATGTATCAGACCATGCGCACAAGGTCAACAATACAAAAGCGGTTCGCGGCGATGCCAAGTGCAAAGTGCACAATCAAAGCGCCAAGTTGTGCCCATTGCCCACGCCACGCGCGTGTGCGAGTGCGAGTTAAGGATGCTTCGCACCCTTTAGGGTCCCCACTAGTGTTTGGCTCAAGCTAAACAATATACAAGGAGTGCTCCTCCTTATAAACCACTTCATGTTTTGTCACCCCACCAATGTGGGACAACACTTAATCCATTCTCATCTTTGGTTGTTCCAATATACAACTTTCAAGCTTCGATACCTCATTCATCTTAGCTCTATTTTGGACGTGGTTTGGTTCGTTGTGATACTCTCACAATATAGTACACAAACCCGGAAATAATTATTTATATATCACATATATAAATACATTTATTTGAGTCCAAAATTAGTGAAAATTCATTTTCACTACTCATTACCGCTGTTATTAGAATACAATATATTGCCCTTGTTGATTTTTGTACCACTGGCTTGCGAGTTATCTTCTTGAGAAACCATCTCTGACAGGGATGAGCGCCTCATCAAGATTTGTCGATACACTACACACAAAACCCTTATTTTATATTTAGTTACAAAAATGTAAGTATATATTGTGAATCCAAGATTTGTGCAGGTCAAGCCATCTATAGTAGAAAGGGGAAATGGAATTAAATAATCCTAATTTTGGGGTATTGGAAGACAATAATCCCAAGTTGAAAGTTGTAAGGCAACAGTCCTAACTTGTCTTGTATTTTCTTTCATTGGACCAAAACTAAATGGGGTTAGTTTTTAACAGACCCAATTAGTTTTCTGGCTAAAAATGTAACTTTTAAAAGATCAAGGACCATTTCTGCCCATTAGTCAAACTTTTTAAACAAACCCAACTCTTTCTTCGGTGACCGGTGCTCTCCTTCGGTGACCACGAATTGATCTTGATTTTCAGTTGGATTAAGATTTTGGTATTCGATCGTGATAATAAATAAAGGGCAGTGATAGTTATAACCGGTTAATCACGTTTTAATCGATTCTTTGTTAATTTCGGTATATCGCCGGAAAAAGGTTTTGGTTAGAATTCTTCAATCCGGTTTTATTCCTTCTCTTGTAACGGTTATACTTTTGTATTGATCTTATCCTAATCCTGGTTGGCCAATAAACGTCCTATGATTCGGTATATGTTCGTTTTAATTCGTCTCTGTTTTCTGAATAAAAACAGGGGATCGCCTTTGGTCAAAAGTCAAGGGAGAGGTGGTCGCCGGAGATGGAGGGGTGGTCGCCAGAGAAGGAGGGGTGGTCACCGGAGAAGGAGAGGTGGTCGGTGGAGGTGGAGGGGTGGTCGCCGGAAGAGAGCACCGGTCACCGGAGAAGGAGATAGGTTTGATTAAAAAGTTTGACTAATGGGCAGAAATGGTCCTAGATCTTTTAAAAAGTTACATTTTTAGCAAGAAAACTAACTGTGTCTATTAAAGACTAAGGGGCTGTTTGGTGCAGTGCTGAACCAGTAAGAGGTCTGAATGGGTAAGAGGCTCTGAACCAGTAAGCACTGAACCATAAGAGCTGTTTGGTTGTATCTCTGAATGAATGTGCAGAATGACTATTTTACCCCTCTGAACTATTATGTGCTGAATGAAATGTATCTGTTTGGCCAGAGCTCTGAATAATGTACAGATTGATGAAAAATTGTAAAAGGAAAATACAAAACGTCATAGAAAATCCAAATTACACATAAATCCTTCAAATTCCATGGAAACATACGAAAATTCAAATACAAAATAACACAACATATGAAATCCAAATACAAATAACACAACTCTGCATACAATTAATTTGAATACCTTGTGAACCCCACTCTATGTCTTGAACTACCAGGCCATCATTTTCCCCATTTTGCATTTCATGAAACATGGTGTTCTCATCATAGTCCATAAATAACTGATCATAAATATTGCATTTCCTTATAAAATTATGGATGGCGAAACAAGCAATCACTATGTCTCTTTGTATTGGAAAAGAAAAGGGAGCCATTTGCTTTAGGATTGGGAATCTCGCCTTTAGAACACCATATGCACGATTGAATCTTTCTTCCTTAGTTAACGCACGTTGTCGTCGAAAATCGGCTAACCAATACCTCGTACCACGCTAGGGAGTCAATTATCCAATATTTCAATTATAACAACTAATAACAATCAACATACAACATAGCGAAAACATGTATCTTTTTTCATAACCAATTATCCAACATAGAACAACCCGTAATATGTATCAATAAACAACATAGATCGACTAATAACAATCAACATACAACATAGCGAAAACATGTATCTTTTTTCATAACCAATTATCCAACATAGAACAACCCGTAATATGTATCAATAAACAACATAGATCGACTAATAACAATCAACATACAACATAGCCAAAACATGCATCTTTTTTCATACCAATTATCCAACATAGAACAACCCATTTCTAAAAACACAAACCAATTCAAATAATAAACAAAATTTCACAACACCATAAAACAAATTTCACAAAAAATAATAAACAAACTCAGAAAAAAAAATAAAAAAAACCTAACAGATCGATAATAAACAAATTTAGAAAAGAAAAATAATAAACAATTTCACAACACCATAAACAAATTTCACAAAAAATAAACAAAATCAGAAACTTTTTAATAGAAAAAAAATAGATCGATTAAAAAAAACTTGTTGTAAGTTTTAATAAACAACATCCCACAACACCATAAACTTTTTAATAAACAATATCCAACAACATCTTACAAACTAATAGATCGATTAACCTGAATATATGTTTAATAGAAAAAAAAAACTAACCTCTACCGATGGTCTGTGGTGACGCGAGCCGAGGGAGGAAAGAAGGAACGACGCTGCGACTGAGGAAGGAGGCGGAGGGTGGGGCGGCGCTGCAGCTGAGGGAAGAGGAGGGCGGCGGCCGGCGGAGGTGGTGAGGAGAGGGGTGGGGGCAGAGGTTTGGGTGATGAGAGGTGAAAGGGTGTGGGTAGGGTTTCTTTTGGATACAAGAATGGAAGGGGTAGCTGTGTCTATTTTTCTTTCAGCATATTGCTATGCTATGTCTGTATGATACAGACTGAAGGGTTCTCATTAAGAGGTTGGTATTTTGCCAACCAAACAAGTAAACCTCTGTCCGAATAAGAGGGGAGCCTCTTAATGAATCATTAAGAGGGTAAACAAACAGCCCCTAACCCTAGTTAGTTTTGGTTCAATGGAATAAAATACAAGACAAGTTGGGACTGTTGCCTTACAAATTTCAAGTTGGAATTATTACCTTCCAACACCCCTAAGTTGGGATTATTTAATTTTAGAAATAACATAATTTGTTTTAGTTTTCTTTATGAGTGAATTTATCTACCATTACATTTAGTTCATTCGATTCGTTTTCCATTCAGGAGGGTTAACACAACCTCCGCCACCATTATCCTCCACTACGACAACTATTTGTATAGAGAGAGAAGGGGTGGTGGTGGTTCGTAGAGAGCAGGAGAAGGGTGAGAGAGAGAGAGAGACAGAGAGAGAGAGAGAGACTTATAGGGGAAAGTGAATAGTTCCACGTCTCTATCTATTTCTCTCTCAGATGCGGTGAGATAACAGGGGACACACACGTATTCTGGGCAGGTGGAACATAAATAAAAGACCCCAGCTATTAATATAATAATAATAAAAATAGTGTTCAAATAAGAAGCTCTATTAATAATATATAATGATAAATAAATTTCAGATCTTAATTGATATCAGTTAAACTTTATGGGTAAGATATATACTTCTATAAACTTATAAGTTTTCTTTTTTTACATATTAGGCCATTTTAATAATTTAAACTTAGGGGATGAAAACTAGCCAGATAACAGATTAGTATATTAGAAACGAAGTGAAAAAAACAAAAGATTGGAATGAACCTAACAAGTGAGAAATGTGTTTTGATATTAATTTTTTTCGTGATCAAGTTTATATAACTATTGACATAACAATATATATCGTGAAAGATTTTCATTTGCATCGAGATAAGACACGTATTGATAGTTTATTGGTATGTGTCACAATTTTGTTTTCCGGATTTTATCTTTTGGTTGCTATACTGGGTGCTAGTGCTGTACTAAAACCGTGATGAACCGAACTAAACTCGGTCGAAGGCCCGCTTCAATGGTTGAAGAAATTATACTGATTATATAAATGCATCTTATTAAAAAAAAGAAGAAGACGAAAAGAAGAAGCATATTTTAGGGCGTCGAAACTTACACTATTTCATTTTATACGGTCTCAAATTTCCAAATTCAATGTGAAATGAACATAATTAAAGTAATCTATTAAAAATGTAAACGTTACTTATTAGGGCGAGGGTCTAGCTGGATTTTTTACTTTATCTATTGCTTAACCATCTTTCTTTTGTGTATTTTTAACAATTGTTGATATAGATGTATGAAAGGTGTATCACTTTAATAACATGTACAAAACGTGTACGGGTATGTATGTAATTGTTCTTATTTTAATAAAATAAAAAGTACATATTGTTTTTTATGTTCCTTAGGAGTTTAAATATAAACAATCTCAGGATGAGTGACGAGTCACCTACGGGGTCACTATGCTTCCATGGTATGTGTAAGGTACGATGGATTTTGCAGACCTCGCAATGTAAATGACGGACTTTTACTGTATGTTAAAGGATGTTTTCTTCAAGTGTCACGTATACGTAAAACGTGTTTAAATGGTTGATGGCATGTGCATTTACGATGGGGTTTGCCGAACCGGGACCTTGTTCAAACTCCAAGCGTATAATGTTAAGTCCGAGACGCATTGAACCAGTTAAGATTCTGGCTAAAGTGAGAGAGTCATGCATAGACGGGGAAGAATATAATGGGATTAGAAGCCACATGGATGTACGTCTCTTGTTAAACATTCTTTCTTTTTAGTATTTGTAACAATTGTTGACATAGATGTACGAAAGGTGCCGTTCTAAAATAATGTACAATACATGCGTGCATATATATAATTCTTTGTTGTTAAAAATAAAAAAAAGTACACATTTTTTTTGGTCCAAAGGATTTTATAATTTAGAAAGACGATGGGTATATGAGTCTCCACTATTGCAGTTTGAAGGACCTTGTCACAATTGTGCACAGAGATGTCGAATGTGACACTAGAGTTTGGAAATATTTTTATAATGAAAGTTTAATTGTAGTTAAACGTATGTTGTTGTATACATTTGAGAAATTACCTTGGATTTTTATAAGTAGACTTCATGTTCTTTTGAGGTTAAATATCTTGAACCTTAATTTCTATATTTGCCAAGATTACTAGATTAATTTACTACAATTTTAACTTGTTTCCTACAAAATCATTTCGAATTAATATAACCGACGATGTTTTATAATTATTTTGACTTATAAATAGCAACCCGATGCCTTCTGACCATCTTGAAATTAAGGTTAATCCCCGTCGATATCGATTCAGTCTAGTGATGTATACATATGAGAAGTTTTTCTATAAACTATATAAGTTATTTGTTTAACTAATCAAACTTAAGGCCATTAATAACTTAATTAGCCTCTACAACTATTGAATCAAGTGAAATAAACTTTTATAAATTCTAAGTGCAAAAAGGAAACGTATGGAATTCATTGATCTTAAGATATAAAAAAAGTATGCAATGTATTTCTTCGGTAGAAAGGAACTAAAAATTCGAAAAGACAATACTCTTTGTTGATGTGATAATGACGTCTTTTATCAAGTGTTTTTATTTCCTTTCTAACTCTCTTCTACGTATCCTGTGGTTTATATAAGTACATTAACCCCATATACGTTCTATATCTCTCCAACTAATTTCACATTCCTCTTGTCAACTTTCACTGCCAAAAATAAGATGTCCAACACCACCAGCCAGAAAACTGCTACAATGGTAACATGATACTCTTCACTCTAATAACATTTTTTTTACATTATGTATTATTTGTAGTCTAAATTTTGATTTTTACAAAGGCATATACATTTTTTTTTTCTTCTTTTAAAATAAAATTTAGAGATACTTAAAAATGTAAACTTTCTTTTAGATGCCAAATGTCACCGATCGGCCGAAAAAAAGGCGCCAATGTTAACTTGATATTCTTCCTTTTTTTTTTCTTTCCTTTTTTTACTCTAACTACTAATCTTTGAGAGGCTCGGAATGAACGGCTCTTTTCCCAAAAGCGTTTAAATGTCTCGGAGATAGTGGCGGAAGTAAAGTCTATTGGTTTTTTATGGTTTAAAAATAGGCATAAATGTAAACATGTAGATTGGAAAAGTTGGTGTCGATTTGTATTGATGTAAGGGTTTTTGGGGCCTAGGTGTTTCTGTCTCTTCTCGTGACAGGAATGTTCTAGGTGCTCGGTTTTTGTTGGCGTGAATGATATTAATCTTTCAAAAAAAAGTTACATAAAAGTTTGATCTATTGGTTTTTTACTTAACAATTTTCATATGTGAGCATTTAGCTTTTTATTTATTTATTTATTTATTTTGTTTCAGGGAATTGAAGTCTCGAATGAGCATGCAACTACCAACAAAAAGGGCATATACAAAATATTGCTGTTAGCTGCGTTGATTATCTTCATTCTACTTGTGATTATTTTCATTAGCTACATTTATGTAGCTACGGATTTCCTGGAAACGGAACACCCTGATCTTAATATGGTCGATATACAAAATATATCGGTTAATGCTTATGAAAAGGAGCACTTTTCGCTTGAACCCAGAGTGGGGATTCAAGTACATTTCACTGTACCCAGTACCCTAAAGGTTCATCCAGAAGTTGCAACTTTTGTACTTACTACAACTATAAACAACCACACTCTAAGTGCGACTTCGACATGCAAATACAATGTGTCGAACTTTGATCAAGTTATATGGTTGAACTACCTACTGACGGCTCCGGAAAAAAAGCTACAAGATCAAACCATGTTATGGATGCGGCTGAGCGGGGACTTCAACATGCTTGTCATGTTAGCTCGGTTCCCAGCATTTCCCAAAACTCATCGAGATCTACGTTTTGTTTGTGATTTTGGGTTTAAAGTTGTCCATCTTCAAAAGATATATTATAAAAAGTGTCATGTAATTTGAAAAACTATGCCTACGTGTGATCTCAGGCTGTAATACAAAGCCGTATAAATAAGGGTGGAGATATTTGACAATGCTTGTGAAGATATTAGAACACCCCATCAATAAAGAATTGGTTCTTATGTAATCATTTGTGGTTTTGAGGTGGACCCCTGTTGAATCAACTGCTATGAAAAGACTGTCTAATATTAAAATCTCATATGAAAAGACTATCATTTGTTAATAAGTTTTCTTACTTTTCGTTATTTCTTTTAATGGCCGGTTAATTTTTGGGTTAAATTCAGGCATGCATTTGATTATAAAAACGATGCTCTATCTTATTTATTTTGTGTTCAATTCAATGAAAAACTAAACCCTGAATGTAATTAACAACTATTCCTGCAATGTAAAATCAATTAGGGTATTAGCTTAGTTTGTTGTGTTAGTTGATACCAGATCTAACATTTTTATATTTAGCTCCAACAAGTTTAAATATTTACTTCAAGAACTGTTACAAGTAGAAGGGTATTATGGGTAATATTGTAATAAAGAAGGACTGATATTGTAATATGTTGATAGTTTGAATGTTTTGTTACAAATACCTAATCAATGTGATAATAAAGCTAGCTATGATTTGATCCCTATTCTTCTCTTTTGATTCTCTATCATTTCTTAGCTAACAATTTGGTATCAGAGCTGCCGGTTCTCGGCCTCAGATCACCACCACCACCATAACTAACCACCACCAACCACCTTTAACCACCATAACTAACTGTCACAATGACCAGAAACCACCATAACCAACGTCCTACACTGCAATTAATCATCATAATCCATCGTTCTCGTCCTAAAAACATCTATATTCTTTGATTAATCATCTCTGTTCTTGAAGGATTCAATCAAGCCATCTTCCATTTCCATTTCAGCGAATAATCCCCTGTTTCAATTGGTTACTCTGTTTCTTTTGTTTCTTGATTTGATCAATCATTGATCAGATCACTCCATTGAATTGGTCATTTGGATCATTCAATTCCATAGATTGATCAATTTGTGATTTGTCTATTCCTATTCAACAATGTCAACTCGAAATCAGTTGTTAGAACAAAATCTTCAAGAACATGATTCCTCAATAGAGGGATTAAAGAATAATATGACGGCCATGAAAGATCAGATTGAAGCTCAAGTATCTGAAATCTTGAAAACTATTCAAAATATGTCTCATACTCAAACTCAAACTCATGGTACCAGTCAATTTGGTTCTGGTACAATGGAACCTTATAACAGTCACACTAATCATCTCACAAAGATTGATTTTCCCATGTTTAATGGAGAAAATGTGGAGGGATGGCTGTGTAAGGTAGAACATTTCTTTGCTATAGATGGTACCCCTGAACATGTAAAGGTGAAGTTGGCCATTGTTCACATGGATGATAATGCCCTGTTATGGCATCAGTCTTTTGTGAAATCAAGAGGGGGTAGTATTGAAGGAATGTTATGGGGGGAATACCAAAGTTTTGTGACTGCATGGTTTGGCAGTATGATTAATCAAGATGCCATGGGGGCTCTTGCTACTATCAGACAAACTGGCACATTGAAAGATTTGTGTCAAGAGTTTGATCTAGAATTAACCAAGGTGTCCATTCCAGATGAATATGCCGTGAGTTTGTTTTTGAGGGCTGTCAAGCCTGAAATTGGGTATCGAGTAAGATTGTTGAGACCCAAGAACCTACCTGAGGCTTATCTGTTAGCCAGATATCAGGATGAGAACTTAACTGCCACCAATACAGGTTGGAATAGGAGCACTTAGAGTTCTTATGCTTCTACAACCCCTACCACACCTACTTCTAACACAACTAACCTTTTCTTGTTACCCAAACCTACACTTAATCCTAAACCCTTAAATTCAAAAAGATGGACACTGTCCCATAAAGAAATTGAAGAAAAGAGATCCGAGGGGGAGTGTTTTGGATGCCATGAGAAGTATTCACCTGGGCATGTTTGTAAAAATAAACAGCTGTTCTCCATTGAGTTAATAGGAGAGGAGACTAATGAAGAGATACCACAAGATCAACTGGAAGATTTAACAGAACCATGCAGCAACATATGCAGGTGCAAGAACCCAAGATTTCCTTTAATGCAATGATGGGGGTCCCTTCTTTTTCAAACATGAGAGTCAAGTGGTCCATTGGTACAAAAATTTTGCAGATCTTGACTGACTCAGGGTCCACACACAACTTCTTGGTTGAAAAGTTGGCCACTAGGATGAGATGTCCCTTAAAGTCCATTTCAGCAGTTAAAGTCCCAGTAGCAGATGGAACAAAGGTTACTTGCACTAAGATGTGTCCTGATTTTCAATGGATGATACAAGGTATATGGTTTAAAACTGATGTCATTATTATTCCTTTAACAAATTATGGCATGGTCTTAGGGGTTCAATGGCTGCAAACCCTTAATGACATTGTCGGGAATTTTAAAGAAATGACTATGAAGTTTAAAGTTGATCAAAAATGGATTGAATTGAAAGGCATAGAAAATAATGACATAACCCTTTGTTCTGCTGAAAAAATGGAATCAATGATAGAAAAGGGTCAAGTGATAATTGAGGGACATACGTTTAGTTTACAAGCTGTTAATGAGAGTTCATTTCAGCATGAAACTAATATAAAAAATGAGAAACCTAATGAAGTTTTAACTAAGTTCTTAACAACATATGAAGATGTGTTTGCTATTCCAACAACTTTACCCTCTAAGAGACCATGTGATCATAGAATTGTACTAAAAGATGAGACCATTACCATTAACCAAAAAGCCTACTGCTGCCCAAAAAAATATTCTGGAAAAAATGACCAAAGAACTGTAAGAAACTGGAGTGGTTAGGGACAATCAAAGCTCCTTTGCCTCACCAATTGTGTTAGTCAAGAAAAAAGATGGGTCATGGAGGTTTTGTGTGGATTACAGACAGTTGAATGTTGCTACTGTTAAGAATAGGTTTCCTATACCTTTGATTGAGGAGTTATTAGATGAATTGGGGGGTGCTAGTGTGTTCTCTAAGCTGGATTTAAGGGCAGGGTGCTATCAAATTAGAATGGATGAAAGGGATGTGTCTAAGACAACATTTAGAACACATCCGGGGCTGTTTGAGTTTGTTGTCATGCCTTTTGGCTTAACAAACGCCCCTGCTACCTTTCAGTCCCTCATGAACTCCATTTTCAAAGACTTATTAAGGAAAACTACCTTAGTTTTCTTTGATGGCATTTTGGTTTATAGTCCTGATATGAACCAACATGTTCATGATTTGGAACAAGTTTTGGAACTGTTGATAGCCAATTCACTGATGGCAAAGAGGTCAAAATGCTCCTTTGGTGGGTCATCAGTGGAATATCTAGGCCATGTTATATCAGGTAAGGGAGTACAGACAGACCCCAATAAAATTGCAGCTATAAAGCAGTGGCCTCTACCTAAAGACCTCAAACAGTTAAGAGGTTTCTTAGGATAAGCAGGCTGTTATATGAGGTTTATAAAGTCTTTTGGGGTAATGGAAAGACCTTTGACAGATCTGTTGAAGAAGGATGAATTTAAATGGAATGAAGGGGCAGAACAATCATTTTACCAGTTGAAAGAAGCCTTAACTACTGCTCTAGTATTGGCTCTCCCTGATTTGTCTAAGGAATTTGTGGTTGAGACAGATGCATCTTCCAAAGGTTTAGGGGCAGTCCTTATGCAAGAAGGACACCCTTTGGCTTTCATTAGCAAATCATTATCAGTCAGACAGCAGTCATTATCTGTGTACGAAAAAGAGCTTTTGGCAATCTTAATGGCTGTCAAACATTGGCATCATTATTTGATTACAAAAAAGTTCCTTATTAAGACTAATCACAAAAGTTTGAAACATTTGTTGACTCAGAAAATTACTACACCCCTTCAACAGACATGGGTTTCCAAGCTTATGGGGTATGATTATGATATATGTTACAAAAAAAATGGGTGGAAAACACTGTAGCTGATGGTTTATTTAGAGTGTCTGTGTTAGCTTTATTTGAAATGGGAATCAGTACCATCAATCCTATGTTGCTTACAAGAATCAAAGAGTCATGGGTTAATGATCCTAAAGTGCAGTTGATTATTCAGAAGTTATCAAATGGACAAGAGGTCAAGCATTTTCCTTGGGATGGGCAGTTGTTGAAAAGAAAATCCAAACTGTGGATAGGCAATGATCAGTTAAAGAGGGATATTCTGGAGTTATTCCACTCATCACCTATGGGAGGCCATTCAGGTTTCATTCCTACCCTCAAAAAGCTACAATCTTTTTGTCATTGGAAAGGTTAACCTTTACCTGAACCATCACATGTCTTTACTGATATTTCAATGGATTTCATTTCTGGCCTCCCTAAAGTACAGGGTAAAGACACTATTTTGGTTATCACTGACAGACTAACTAAGTATGCTCATTTCATTCCTTTATCGCATCCCTATGGTGCACCTCAATTGGCTCAAGCTATGTTAGATTCTGTGTTTAAATTACATGGTTGTCCTATGACCATTGTAACTGACAGAGATCCTATCTTCCTGAGCCAATTTTGGAAAGAATTTATGAAGTTGCAAGGGGTTCAGTTGTCTTATTCCACTGCCTACCATCCTCAAACTAATGGACAGACATAGGTTTTAAACAGTGCCTTGAATCCTACCTTAGATGTATAAGTATGCAGGCTCCTACACAATGGCTTAAATGGCTTAGTTTGGCTGAATGGTGGTATAATACTATATAGCTGGTGATAATGCTATTGCTGCTGTGGAGCAATCAAAACTTCACCCTTTGAAGCCCTTTATGGGTATCCACCTCCCTTACACATTCCCTATATAGCTGGTGATACTGCTATTGCTGCTGTGGAGCAGCTGCATCATGATAGGGAAGCCATGATTGTGCACTTGAAACAGACCTTGACAGAAGCCAGACATAGAATGAAACAACAGGCAGATAAGCATAAAAGTGGAAGAGAGTTTGAGGTGGGAGATTAGGTCTATTTGAAGTTAAGACCCTTTGTTCAGACCTCACTCAGGGTTCAGAAACATTCTAAGTTGGGACCAAGATTTTTGGACCTTTTTTGATCATTGCTAAAGTTGGAAAGGTGGCCTACAGGTTAGATTTACCTGAGAATGCACAGATACATAATGTGTTTCATGTATCCTTGCTGAAAAGAGCTTATGGTCAGCACATTCCCACCTTGCCCCTGCCAGTTGGTGCTCGTTTTGTGTTGCAGCCTAGAGCAATTGTGGATAGAAGAGTGGTTAGAAGGGCTGATAAGATGGTTAGACAATTTCTGGTTCATTGGGAAGGATTACCTATTTCTGAAGCCAGTTGGGAATTTGAAGAGGATTTTTGTCTGAGATTTCCTGGATTTACAGATTCTTGAGGACAAGAATCAAATTTTTTTTTGGGGGGGGGGGGGGTTATGTTACAAGTAGAAGGGTATTATGGGTAATATTGTAATAAAGAAGGACCGATAGTGTAATATGTTGATAGTTTGAATGGTTGTTATAGGTAGTTAAAATGGCGGGAATAGTAGTTAGCTGAATTGTGTATAAATACCTAATCAATGTGATAATAAAGCTAGCTATGATTTGATCCCTATTCTTCTCTTTTGATTCTCTTTCATTTCTTAGCTAACAAGAATAAAGGATTTAGATGGAAAGTATAGGAAACGAGGATGTGAAAAAGGGATGTTGGGAGTATTGAATAAAGTTGTCAAAAATAAAGAGTTCAAATATAAGTTATTTCAAATACTCTACTGTTAAAATTAAATAGTAAACTTTAATGTAAGGCCCTAAACCCACGAGATCTCATAATTAGGTTTAAGTATCAAAACATAGTTCTTAAACTGATAAGTGTCATACAATCGAGCGAAAAACATCGATATCCAATACATCAAGACATCAAAGATTTAAACATAACAGTTAAGGTCATAAACAAATAATCTACGGTCAATAGGATGCCTTTCTTTAGGACAGAGCAACCTTTCCATCCATGCCAAGGTGATCTTCTATCAATCATCACTACAGTACAATCCGATATGCATGCTAAAATAGATAAATTCTCTGATTGATTTCTAGTTTTACATTGATATTAAAAAAAAGTTTAAACATGGTAAACCCATAAAGAATAACTTTTGACATAAAATGCATATGAAAACCTTACCACCAGGGCAAGTAGCTTTCTAAAAGGAATCATATACCATATTACATTCACACAAGTCATGCATTTTCATGTCTAGGATCCTCAGCATAAACAATGGCAGTTATGGCTCTTGGTCTACATCACTACCAACACATAATATAAAATAAAGGTCATGGTCACCTCATAAGTGATCATCATCACTTCGTATAGTTAGTCGTCACCACTGCAACCATTAGTTGTACACCAACTTATTGACTTACCACAAAGGCACTACCTTTGTTGTTCTTATTTGCATCAAACTTGGGTGTCGATTAGCATGCTGTGTTGACTGCTTCAGCCCAAAAGAATGTTGGCAATTTGGAATCAACTAGCATTGTACGCGCTGCTTCAATCAGTGTTTTGTTTCTATGTTCAGCTACTCCATTATGTTGGGGAGTGTTGGATGCGCTGTACTGCCTAGAAATTTGTTGGGAATCGCGTGACCAGAACCCAATTACCTGGTTTATTACAAAATCCTAATATATATATATATATATATATATAGTGGAAAGTTCAAATGAGAATAAAATATATTGTAAGAAGAAAAAGAACAAATATTAACCAATAGGAATCTTTTCATATAATAATTGTATTTAATGTTAAATAAATTATTAATTTTTTGTAACCCCCTAAACTAGTTAAATAAATGAAACTCATAATTAATTTCTAAGTTATATACTTTCAAAGCAAACCTAATTTAAAGTGAATGATAATTTTGATATGCGTAGGATATGCGCAAGATGAACTTTTATATGTGTAGGATAAACGTATGATAATCTCTTTATTTGTAGGATAAAAATATGATAATTTTCGATATATGTAGGATGAATTTTTATATGTGTGGGACAAATTTTGATAATGTGTAGGATAAAGTGTTAATGACTAATTAATTAGAAAGATAATAATTAATGTAACAAGAGTTAAAGTATTCAATTTTTACCATTATGTCATTTGTTCTTTTTGTTATTACATTAAGTTTCTTCTCAAATAAGAATAAAATAATATTAATAACCATTAATAATCAAAGCAAAAGCGTGTTATACCAAAACAATTTATATTATTAACCGAATACGCAACCCCATTTCACATTGATCCAATATAGTAATCAAGAACAAATAATATAACACAACCATATGATGTTTAGAAAACTACCTTTGACAAAACACCAAATAGATCACACGATTGATCTACGAAACGCCACGCTAGTTAAGAAATCACCAAACTTCAAGAATCACCTGAATCACCTGGGGCACCTGTGTAGATCCATATCAACACGAAACACGAGAACATCAAAAACGAACCAAGCACGCGGCCCAAGGACCCACCGCCTCGGTCTCGCGGCGTGTGGGATGAAGGAGAGGCGGCTCGTGGGCCGGCGGTGGAAAGGGAGGGCCGACGACGATGGTGGTTCGATATGGTGGGTGCGACAATCAACACGGATTATTCGTAATAATCTATTCGATAAATATTCCACCAAATATTTATTCTTAATCGAAGTTATTTGTGATTAATAATATACAACTAAATATTATTTCTACGTTCGCAGTCCAACGTGTAACTCTTTGGATCATACTTTGATAGTTGCATTGTTAATCGATATTTGGATACCATTTCCAACAGACCCCCACTTGGACAAGTAACGATTACATGGAATAATGCACGACAAGTTTGATGCAAAGGGTGATGAATGTTTACTCTTGGGATATGCTGAAAAAAACGGCTTACAGAGTTTCCAAGAAGAGCACCAAAGAAGTCATTGAGTCATATGACGTGGATTTTCTTGAAGAAAATCCGACTTATGATGGACAGGGACCAGACTGGGTGTATGATTATGCTTCCCTGTTTAAATCCTTTAATATTCTTGATGATTGTGCAGGTTCTTCTAAACAGGCTTTGTGTAACACTCCGAAATCTTGTTTTGCCTAAATACGCCACTAGGCGTAATTGATAAAATATCGAAAGCGAATTTAGCGGTGGATGTTATAGTCAACGGATAAAAAAAACGACACTAAAACCCACTACAAGATACTAATCTAGTTAATGTTATAATCTAAAAGCAAACCGAGACTAAAACTTGAGGGACCATTGTTGCCAAATGACAAAGTGAGTTTTATTAATAATAATAAAACAATAAAAACACACACAAAGTGTGTGTGTGTCGTATGATGATCAGGAGATCATCTCCTCCAACAACCAAAACCCTAAACACTCAAATTCAAGCTCAAATCCAAGCCAAATCAAAGGGTTTCGATGCATGAGCTAAAATCCGGATTATCCAAGCTTATTACACAAAAAAGGTATCATTATTTGGTACAATTTTATGTTAAATCCGTTTTTGATCATGGTGAAAAATTAGGGTTTTATAAAAACGTGAATGTGTATGTTGATGGAGGTTTCCCTAACCTTAGGGAACCCCAAACATGTTTAATTTGAGTATAAATAACATTTTACATGTGTTCTTGCTATGTTCACATGAATATGTAATATGTGAAAATTTGGGTTTAAACCTCTAGGTGGATACTACATAAGGTTATAGTTGTGATAACTCTTAGGAGTTATTATAATGAGAAATTAGACTAAGAAGTCTAGATAACATGATATGGTGATGTTTAGCTAAATGGGTATGCTTTGGCTAACTTAAAACTCATGAAAATCAATTGAATTGGTGAGTGCACACCAAGTGTTTGATAAAATGCTTGAATGAGGAAATAAATGTGTAAACATGTATGAACATGAATACTTGAAATGTGAGGTTGAGCTAGAGGTAAAATGAATACATGAATGCTATGGATAATGAAAGGAATCCATATAATGTATTCTAACAAAAACAAGGTTTGACATGTCCCTAAGTTAGGTACAAGAACTAGGGATGCAAACGGTCAAACGGATGCAAGCTCAATGCGCATGGAAGCAAGAATGGATATGAGGTAAGTTCTACTTACACTACTAGACTATGACATGGATTAAGTGTTATATATATTGGTATTGTGGGTGTGTACTAAAGATAAACCCCAAGGGGTGAAATTCATTAAGTGGGTCAATTTATGTGGATTCACAATAAATCAAGGTTTATGAGATTAATTGAAACCATGAGTGGTGACCGATTGGTGAAATTCATCAAATGGGTCAATTAATAATGATATGTAAGAAATGGTGTTTTAATCCAAGATGGGTCACTTAAATCATTTGAATGAAGTTGTTAAGCATGTTGTTAAATGGGTCAAGTTTGTGACACTTGAACCATATATGAAAACTTGGATAACTTGTATTATGAACTACGAGTCTAAACGGGTCAAATGGTGATAACCTCACCATGTGAGTCCAATACTTGATGCTTGTATTTCAAGCATTAAGATTCATGAGGTTAAACGGATCAAATGGCAAGGTATTACCATTTGAGTTCCGAGGAATTAATGTGTATATTTAGAAAGCACGCAGGTAAATGCACTGGCGCATGCACGCTTGATGCTAAGAATCATGGAGGATACGCACAAGGTATGAGAATGGGTCAACACCACCCGGTAAGTCCGTAGCTAATCAAACACCTTCGGGCGAAGCAACATGGGTACTAAAACTACCCACATGATGTGTGGGTGCAAATCAAGTAAGTTATTTCCATAACTAGGTCTAATGCGCGCTAATGCGCTTAGAATCTATTAAACAAGTGAAAACTTGAGAAAGGATGAAAATCTAAGTCCGCAAGGACTTAGAGGTTTTTAAAACAAGTCAATGAGTCAAAAACATTGGAATTGGAACAAGAAGTTTCGCCACGAATGGCTAAATTGATAGATTTGACCATGAAGGGCATTTTGGGAATTTAAAAGGTTTCTAAAGGTTGAATCAAAGAAACTAAATCATAACGAAACAAATCGGACAAATGCTTTGGTTAATCAGTGTCTAATGACTTGACAACTTAAACGGTAGGCATTTGGTATGGTCAAATAGAGCCTTGTTTGATGCAAGGCCTTAACGGGTCGATTTGGGTAAAAAATCAACATAAATACCTAAGACTATGAACCGAGTCATAAAATCATGAACCGACCATTAATATCAGTCAACAGAGGGTTATTTAGTCGGCAAGTCGATACTTAGGCTTCGGGAATCATCAAATGCGGTTGCGACATGATTCCCATGCTTAAAAATCACCAAACAAGCATCAGAAGCTGTGCGCGGCGGGGTGACCCGCTCGGGCTGAGTAGCGGTCCGCTCGGCCTCTACAGAGGGCTCAAAAAGTGTCAAGTCTCTGCGCGCGGCCGCCGCTCTCGATACCGCGCGGCCGGACCGCTCACAGAGAACAGCCTGACAGCACGATCTTTAAAATTTTCATATAAAATCGTAGAAAAAATCGTTAGGAGGTGTTCTTTATATGCCTGGAAAGCTCTCGGAGCGTAGAACAATTCTTATTTGAAAGTCTAAGTCGGATTTTGTGTTTTAGAAGGGGTAAAAATGATCCGAACAGCTGCTGCGCATAAGTTGCAGTAGTATGTTCTCCTGATAAAGGGTCGTTGGCCAGGTTCGTTCCGTTTCGACGTGTAACGACTATCATACTAGTTTAAATTTATCATATGATAACTCACTAACCATTCTTT